>JNBR01000626.1:0-15556 GCA_002081595.1 Achlya hypogyna
CGCTGCGGTGGCGGCCCTCGAATGCCAACATGCACAAGCTCTTGCTGTGATGGGTGCAACGTTGAAGACACTTGAAGTGAAGCAGCAAGAAGCCGAAGCTCAGCGGACCGAGGTTGAAGCGTTGCTTGTTGAGGCGCGGGGCGAAAGGGCTGCTTTCGAAGCTGAAGCTGAAAGCCAACATCAGAGCCTGGAAGCTCAGCTGCAGGAAGCAATGGACGGGCACAAGCTTGCAAACGACGAATTGGCGGAAAGCGTTCAAGTCCTCGAGTCCAAGCTCGTCGAGTCCTCGGCTGCTCATGCTGAGGCTGTCGCGTTCTTCGAAAGCCAAATCGCTGATCTCTTGGCCTCACAAGAAGCTGCGACTGCAGCACACGAGAAGGCGGCGACGTCGCTGCAGAATGCTCTCGCTGATGCTGTGACTCGCCTGGAAGCCGTACAAGCCGAACTCGAAGCCGCCCGCAGCGAGCACGCTGCATCCATCGACCATTTGAATGCGACAATGGCCGACCGCGCCACAGAGCACGAGGCAGCAGCGGCCGCGCTGGCCGCCACGGTGGAGGCGCTTGAGGTACAACTTGCAGAGGCCACCTCCGCTCACGCCACGACGACCCTGGAGCACGCTGAATCGCTGCAGCGCACGATCGCGTCACACGAAGCTGCCGTCGCCGCGTATGAAGCCGACAAGGCAGCCCGCGACCACGAGTGCGCAACCCACCTCGACGACCTCGCACACGCACAAGACACGTGCGCCACGCTCGAAGCTCGAGCGGCTGCTAGTGCAAAGGAAGTCAGCGACCTCCAAGACCACCTCAAGGTTACCGCCGGGGAGCTCGAAGTCTGCCAGACGCAAATTGCGACTGCCACGGTACTGAGCTCCGTTCCATCCGGTGGCTCATCGACGTCCTAGGCGGCCCTTCACGATCACGTCGAGAAGATTGCCAGTCTCGAAGCGACGATCATCGACCACCAAAACGAACACCGCGAACGCAGCGAAGCTCAACTGCTCGCGTACGAGACGCAGCTCGCGGCCAAGGACGTCGAGTTACTGGCGCAGAGCCACGAGCTTCGCGTCGCCCTCGAACAGAGCGCTGCCGAGGCCACGACGATTACGGTACGCCGACCTTGTGCTTCGACAGGCTCATTACCGCTGACAGGACCTGCAAACGGCCATGGCCGAGCAGATCGCCAAGATCGAGCTCCTTGAGACCGACATTTCGCACCTCAACGCGGACAAGTCCGACCTGCAGACTCAACTCCACGCGCTCGAGTGCAGAGTGCAAGAGGAATTGGCCGCCGCGGCCGCCCTGACGGACCGGATCACCGCCCTCGAGACCGAGCTGGCTTCCGCAACCGCTGCGACGGCCGCCGTCGAAGAAGAACGTGCCGCCTGTGCACAAGACCTTGCTGAGCGCCAAGCGCGCGTCAGCCAGCTCGAGGACCTCCTCAGCGCCCTCGAGGCCCAAGTGCAAAAGGCGGAGATCGAATCTGCTCAAACAAACGTATGCGCGACACCCACCTCGCTGGAGCTCACGGTGCCTGCGTAGGAAACTCTGCTCGCCAAGTCGCTCGCCCTGGCCACTGCCGAAGCCAGCTACAAGCAGCTGCAAGAAACTTACGCGACGAAGTCATCGATGGCACTGGTAAGCGCCTCGTTCCCAGAGCCTGCCTCACACGTTGGACTAGCAACTCAAGCTTCTCGTTGCCGAACGCGACTACGAAATCCAAACACTCAAGGCCGAAATGGACGGCACCAGCTCGCGTCCGCGGCTCGACTCGACGCAGTCGTGGCGGTCGGGCTTCGGCGACCTGCCCAGCCAGCTCGAAGAAGAAGTCAAGCAACAGCAAGAGATCACTAAGAAAATCCGCCAGCTCGTCTTGCAGTGCCGTTGGTAAGCCCCACGCCACACGCCCAATCGGACCCCGTGCCCTGGCTGTCCCGGCAAACTCCATGTTGAAAGTATTGTTGTTAGGACGCTTGAAGACGTCAAGTCTCCAAGCATGTAGGTGTTTATTTGTACATATTCAATTCATACACGCATTTGCATTTCATTCCGCCAGCTCTGCCTGCCACGCCACAATAGCAATGAGGTCCTTCACCGTTTGGGCAACAATGCAGGCGCTTGTGTCCGGTCCACCTCCATGTGTCATGCGCCGTCGTGAGCACTACTACGTCCGCCGTTGGACCGCGGCAGGTAATTGTACCCACGAAGACGACGAGGCTACCCTCACCGCTTGTTGGAAGCCTCGGCGCGAGCCCAGGTGGAGAGTTGCTCTCGACCAAATACAATCTTGGATATCGTCGAGTCGTTTCTATTAAATGCACCGACGCGTCGAGCGACCAAGCAGACAATTGTGACAAGGTTGTTTGGCGAGTCTGAGTTGTGGTGGGTTGCTTGCTCGCTTAGACAGCCCCGGTGTTCACGGGAATCGACTGTCATTCGCACGGCATTGGTACACCAAGGGCGTAGAGGCCCCTTGCTCCGGAACTACAAGGTTACTTCGGTGAGGCCGAGCGACTTGAGCGTCACTTATCATCGGCGTGCCCAGTTGCAAACGACTGCTGCCACTGCGTTCTTGGTGACAATCCAACGCCGCGGACAGAAGGCAACACTCCAGTCGCCGCTAGCGCTGATCGCGACGAAGGCGATGGCCTGTCGTCGCTATCGCGGGTACTCTCCCGTACGTACGTGGTGGCTTTGGCGGCGTGCGGTGACTGAGGCCTGGCACCCGCCCACCCGCCGTGCATGTCCCTTTGTGCCAGCACCACCGCGTCACCTCGTGACACACTTTGGAGACGCATAATTTTATTCGCATTTTAACGCGCCGCACCGTCTCAACAACCATAACGGCGAAAATAATTGTGCGAATTTTCCATTATTCTATTACTTGTCAATCACAACAGATTGCCATTTCACCATGCGTTGCGCCGTGTGCAAGAAGGACCAGGCCTCCAAGCAGTGCAGCCGTTGCGCCCGTGCGTCCTACTGCAGCCGCGAGTGCCAAGTGCGCCATTGGAACGCGGGCCACAAAAAGGTGTGCGCCGCCAAACCGCTCGTGCTCTTTGAGCCCGAAGCCGGCCTGCCGCCGTTGTACCCCGGACCGCCGAGCTGGCTCAAGAACCCCGTCGCGTTCATTGAGTCCGTGGGTGACGTTCCGTACTTGCCCGCGCTTGCACAAGAGTACGTGGACACGCGCGACCGCGCCCGGTACGAGCGCTACCTCCGGCACTACTACAAGAGGCTCGCCTGTGGGCTTGCGACGCCTATTCCATTTCGCGACCACGTCGAGAACTTTCGTCAAGTCGGCTTCGACCTCGAAACCCGGTACGATGTAGCACTTGAGCCATCGGGCTGACGCTTTGCTGAGTGTAGGCGCCCCGCAGGTGTGAAAGACGAAGGGCTCTGGACGTACGAAGTACTTACATCGGTGCTTGGGATGCCAGAGCTCGTGCCCAAGGGCCTGCTGCCGGACTTGCCGTACCTTATACCGCGCTGCTCCGTCTGTCGTTCGGAGTGCACGAGCGAGTGCGCTTGCGGCACGAACTTTTGTTCACGCGACTGCCAGCGCAAGGCAGGGAAGCGCCACATCCGGTCCTGCGATGCCAAGTGCCACCAATACGCCTATGCAACGCAGCTCACAGCCAAGTACTGGCAGTTGCGCGGTCAAAAGGTGTAGCTGTTTTTATAGATTAACGTTACGGAGTTTTATCGTCGTGCAAGTCGATTGAACGTCATGTCCAATAGCTACGGAACTGCCATGACGGCCGAGGCCAAGCCTGCGAGCATGTTCAGCATGATCCAGCGGATGAGCGCACAGGATGAAGAGGCCACCGCGCCCGATGGGGAGCCGGAAAACGACAAACTCGCGTACATCCGCGACAACCCAACGCTGGCCGAAATTCTTGACAAGTGGTGGCTGAGCTGCCTCACGCTTCTCGACGGCGACCACAACGGCACGATTGAGCGCGGTAGGGTCGCTGTCGCCGCAACGAACTGATGTTGGGCCTACTAGATGAGTATGTCAGTCTGTACCGCCGACTTGTCTTCGGTACGTCGCGCGTATATGGCAAAAAGGCCAAGCTCAGCGACAACATCGACGCATTGATTGAAGTTGCCGTTGCGTTTGCCGTTGCGGCTCAAGGGCTCATGTAGGAAGACTGGCAACGCGACAGTGGCGGGCTACTTTCCATGGACAAGGATCGCTTCTGCATATCGATCTACGAGCTTGCTGAAATCTGGGCTCGCGGGCAGAAGGTCAAGGCTCTCGTCGCATACCTCACCCGTCCGTCGTGTTCGTCTCTGGGATGGTTACCAACCTCTGGCCAGAGCTCCACGAGTACGTCTTTGTCATGTACACCGACGAGAAGACGAAAGCCAAGAAGACGCCAAGATCGACGCCCAAGCCCAAGACACCGGCAACGCCCAAGCCAAAGACGCCACAAACTCCGGTAGTCCGAACGCCGCCGCCGGTCAAGACTCCCCCAACGGCCCGAAAGCGGTCGTCCTCGAAGCCTGTGACACCTCAAGTGCCACTTACAACTCAGGCAGTGACGTCACATTAGCCCGTAGGTCACACCGGAAGTGCTGGTGCTCGACCCACCGGTGGTCACGACCACGCCCCAGTCGCGGAAGTCGTCGCTCATCGTTGCGCCTCCGGTTGTGCAGGAGATCGAAGCGTCGATGCCGTCAATCCCCATGCCGGAGCCCCAGCCGCCGGCTGCCGAGACACCGCTGGAAGCTAAGTCGTACAACTCGGTAGAAGCGCGCATCGCCCTTCAGGTACGGTGGCGCCAAAGCCAACCCAACGCTGCCTAGGAGCGCATCGAGGCGTGCCAGAAGCTGCTGCAGCCCCTCACGCGCATCTCGGAAATCGCGTGGCTGCGCTGCACGGCGCGCGAAGCAGAAGGGCTTATATCCGACGCACTTATCACCGCGCTTGAAATCACCGGTGCGTGGCTTGGACAGCGCGGGCTATGGTTCACGACTTTCCATAGAGCTCGGGGAGCAAGTGTGTGGCAAGGTAGTTGCCGCCTTGCCTTCTCTGTCTCGACGACAGTGTGCGTAGATGCGTCTGGCGATCACGTCCGCTGAGACCGCGCACATCCAAGACCTCACGGTTTACGTGGACGACGCGGAGCGAGACGTTCACCTGTACATCGCCCTCGTGACGGAGCTGGCCCGAGACAAACACCCGCCCAAAGCAACACCGGCGCCCCTGAAGACCAAGACGAAGCGGAAACCAGCCACGGCACCGACGCACCACGAGCTGTGCTTCGGCAAGCACACGATATCGTACGATCTGCCATCCATGCAAACATTCGCGCAGCGCGTGGCGCCGTCGTACACCGCGTACACTCGAGCCCGTCCGTCCACGTATTATCCAAAACAGCAATAAATACACGTACGCGATTTTCAATCGGCGCCCTGAAGTCGCTGACGCAGCGTCTCCCACGCGACACGCGATTCGACGCTCAGCGTGAGGAGGTCTTCGCAGCATTTGGCAAGGCTGCGGGCCACGAAGGTCGATCGCGTCGGCTCCAGCTCCTTGAGCTGACCCACGACGCTGCTTCGAAGCCCTTCCAAACCCGTCTTGGCCCCTGGCAGCTTTGCCAGTACTTGGTCACGCACGTTCACGTCGTGGCCGTGCGTTGCAAGCACCTGCTCGAGCTGGTCGACGGTGTCCTGTTTGGCCTTGACCCGGCCGAAAGCTTCCTCGATCGCTCCCAGCTGCAGTACTTGCATGCGCAGCGTCTCTTGCACCGCGTGCTCTGAGATGTCGGCAACGCCCTTGAGCTCGGCGCCGAAGCCGCGCAGCTCGCCCTCGATGCGAGCTTGAAACTGATACAGCGACTGACTGCGCTTCACGATGCCTTCGTCGAGCTTGGCCATGCGGCCCATGAGCGCGCCAAACTCGACAAGGTCCGCGGCTTGCTTGCGCTGGCAGCGCAGGTGTATCTCGCCCTTCTCGGCGGCCTTTTCGTACATGTGGCACCTATGGTCATGGGCATGAGCACCGGCAAAGCTGCGGCGCCGTCTACAGTTGTTCGTAGCTCTTGCGTCGAAGCTGCAGCCACGCGTGCTCCGAGTCAACCTCGAGCATGGCTTCCTCTTCCCCGAGCCCCGCGGTCGTCGACACGAGCTTGGCCGCGCTCGACGTCAGCGAGCTCACGGCGCCCCACGCCCACTGACCCGTAGACGCTCCTGTGCGGAGCCACGAGCTGTGGCCGTGGCTTTTCTTCTTTGGCGCCGCCACGACGACAGCCAAGTCGGCTTCGGCCGCAGGAGCGTTAGCCAGCTTGTACTTCTCGAGCTCTTCTGTCGAGTAAAGAAGAAATGCTCGGGCGTCGTCGCACCGACTGAGCACTGGGTTGCGCAGGATTTCGCGAAGAAATGCCTGGCATCGAGTGAGATCGCCGACGGGAGCCGCCAGGCTACCTGGAGAGCACGCATCCTCTCGAGCACGAAGTCGGCGTGGCCGTTGAAGAACTGCTTCCCAGGCAAGAACGGCACGAAGAGACCAGGGAAGCTGACGCAGAGGGCGTCATGCAGCCAAACGAAGTCGCTGTAGCGGCGGTAGACGCGCACCGAGGCATTCACTTGGCTGCTCAGGTTGACGCTGAGCTGAAGCCCGTATCCGAGCTTAGGTGACGAGTAGATCCAGTCCTTTGCCGCAAGCATCGAGTCCATGGCCCCATTCTCGTTGGCGATGCAGATCTAAGAAAGTGAGCGTGGGGTGAAGCAACATAAGCGTCTCGTACCACGGTGTAGCGCGTGTACGGAAGGAGCCACGAGCCAACGGTGATGGGGTCGCACACAAGCACCACCATGCGCGTGGGATCTTGTTTGCCCGAATGCAGCAGCAGCTGCGACTTGACTCGATCCACCTACGCGAAGGTTGATCGGGCTCGACGTTGATGACGGACTCTACCTGTGCTTGGAGAGCGTTGGCCTTGGACTCCAGGTCAGCGGCGATCGCGGACGATGTGCTCGCGTCCTTCTTGATTTGCTGCAGCTGGAGCGCATCGAGCTGGACCTGGCGTTTTAGATCATCCGTTTCGTTCTGCAGCTTCTCCGCAAGTGAGATGGCTTCTCGAGCGCCATTCTGGGCAGCCTCGGCAGCTTCGAGTGCGGCTTGGCGCTCGCGGGCGTTGATCGCAACCTGGTGCTGTAGCGCGCGGGCGTGTTCAGCGGCCTGGTCGGCTTTCTGTTGTGCGATTTGGGCCGCCTGCTCCGCCTCGCGCGCGATCGCTTCCTTTTCCTTTATGATACCATCGCTATGAGCTCGGAAAGCAGCGAGTCGTTCTGAGGTCCATTGCTCGAGCTCGTCACGAATACGGAGTACTTCAAAATTCTTGGGCAGGCCTTCGCGCCCAACCGCGGTCTCCCTGCGGCAGCTAGGGCAGGTTATGATATTCGAGCCCGAGTGGCCATGACTCGCGGTCGTGATACCCCACCCTCCCAGACATGACTACCCATGTGGCGATTTCAGTCAAAGATCTTGGATACGCTCAAGTACAGTACCTGGCAAAAGGTGTGGCCGCAGCTCAGCAGCCGTGGCGTGTGCTCGTCGGTGTTGTCATAGGGCAGGTTGCAGATCTCGCACTCGAGGCTGCTGTAGAGCAGCTCCTTCCACTCCTCGTCGCTTGGCGTCGCCATCGTGTGCGACCGAGTGAGAACAAGCCGCTGCAAAAAGCACAATATTTTGCCACCCCATTAAGCTTGATGTTTGTATACCACCTTCATTCCGTACATTTTCGTGGGCTACCATACAATATCCAAGATAAAATAAAACGGCGAAGAAATAATTCATAAAACTCCGGCGCCGAGGACCGGAGCCACCGTGGGAAAATTCAATGGACTTGCAGATTTCATTGCCGCCACGACGACCATGGCTGACAAGAAGAAGAGCGAACTGATGCGGGCCAACTCGGACTTCAAGCAGCTCGGTATGCATAGATGTGACGATGCGGCATCTTTTAACCCCATGTACGTACAGAGAAGATGCTCGATGCCAAAGATGCTAAGCGCGAGTCCAAGAAGTCCCCGCAAATGCCTCAGTTGAAGCCCGACCTTGCGGTACCCGATATGCGTAGCGTTCCCGTTGACGTCATGCATTTCAGGTTGGCATGGAGAAGCTTGCCTTGACGCCGGAAGAAGGTGCATCGTCCGTCGTGCGCTAAGATCTCATTTTTCGTGGCACAGACAAGGCTCTGCGAAAGCAAAAGAAGAAGGAAGCCATGGCTAGCCAGACGTTCGAGAAGAAAGCTAAGATGTCCAAGGAGGAGCGTCGCCTCCTCCAAGAGCAGCAGCGTGCGGCCAAGGCAGCTGGTGCTCCTAAGCCTGCTGCTAAACCGTCCGCAGCGCCGGCCCCACCGACCGCTCGCATGCAGGTACACCAGCACGACCATAGGAGTCATGCTAAAGTTGAATTAGTACGACGACCCGAAGAAGGTCGCCCGGTACTCAAAGGGCTCGGTGATCCAGCGCACAGTCGCGCAGAAGCAGGTTACGCTCTTCTCGCACTTGCCTCAGTACGAGCGCGAGAGCTCGCTCTCGCTCAACGTTGGCTTCTCCAAGACGGAGATCCACCCAGCCATTCTGTCGCTCGGCCTCAAGTACGCCGAGGGAAAGATTGCCGGCGGCAATGCGCGCTGCATCGCCATGCTCACGGCCTTCAAGCAGGTCATCAAGGACTACCACGCCCCGCCGGACAAGGTTCGATGCTCAGTATCCCTCTGCCTTGCTCACTGCGTATTCTGTGCAGGGTCTTCGCCGGGACTTGGACAAGTCGCTGCGCCCGCTCATCCAATTCCTCATTGACTGCCGGCCGCACAGCATTGGCATGGGCAATGCCATTCGCGTACGAGATCGCAGGGGAGCTCAGGACTAAAGAGGACAGTAGTACGTGCGCAACATCATTGCAACGATCGACGTGACAAAGAACGACGAAGAGGCCAAAGAGCTCATCATCGACGAGATCGACCAGTTCATCCAGCACCGCATTCTGCTGGCCATGAAAGCGGTCTCGAAGCTGTCGTGCTCCAAGATCGTCTACGGCGACGTCATTCTCACCTACGCCCGCTCCGAGGTCATCGAGTCGCTCCTGAAGGAGGCCCACGACTCCAAGACGAACTTCCGCGTGATCGTGGTCGACTCTCGCCCCCACTTCGAGGGCAAGAAGCTCATCCGGTCCTTGGCGACCCACGGCCTCCCTTGTTCGTACATCCACATCAATGCGCTCTCGTATGTCATGAAGGTAGAGCGGCTCGCCCTCCATCATCTCACAGCTCTGTAGCAAGTGACCAAGGTGTTTTTGGGTGCTTCGGCCTTTATGAGCAACGGCGCCGCTGTCGCCCGCGTCGGCACGGTTCGTTGGATACTGCGAGACTCCGGGGGCTTACGAGATCGTAGGCACTTTGCGCCATGACGGCCCACGAGTTCAATGTGCCCGTGCTCTTCTGCTGCGAGACGTACAAGTTCTCGGATCGCGTCCAGATGGACTCGATTACTCACAACGAGCTGCGGGACCCGGACGAGCTCATTTCGTCGTACGCGACGGAGACGAACGCTGACCGTCTCAACCGCCCCAAGTCGCAGCAAGCGGAGGTGCAACCGCATGTGCTTGCGGACTGGCGCGACCTGCCGAACCTCAAGCTTCTCAACCTCATCTACGACCTCACGCCCATGGAGTACGTGACGACCGTTGTGACGGAGATTGGCATGATCCCGCCGACATCCATTCCCGCCATCATCCGTGAGTACCGGAAAGAGCTGAACAACGAGGATCAACAGCCGTAAAACGCGCTTTGCAGCCCTGCATCATGTAATTCGAGCGTCGCTCATCATTCCTTTCTGCATATCCTCGTCGCGGCAAAGTGTGGTCTCGCGAAGGAAGCGCTGACACAGGCTCATGGCGTGATGTTACCTTGCCAATAAGCCCACCACAGAGGCAGCGACCTCGCCTCCGTGCCACGCACGACGGCGCTCCTCGCGGCCTCCCGCCGTGCTTCGTCGTGTTCATTGCTCGAGAAGATCCGACCAATCAGAGGTTGCTGGTGGCGCTGCTGTCGAGGGCCGCAGACTGGCCGGGGTGCGTCAGGATTGGTCGAAAATCTGACTCGTGCGATCTGCGATTGGCTAAAATTCGCGCCGGTTTTGCCGGGAAAGGGCTCGTGGGCATTTATTTGTCGATTTGCCATGGCCGAACCGCCGGCGAAGAAGCCGCGGGTGCTCCGCACGCACTCGAGCGCGTGGCCGCGCAAGGAGATAGCACCCGTCAAGGCATCAGACACGGCTATCCGCTTCCAGTGGATCGATATCGGGATGTATGACGGGGAGCCGCTGGCTGAGAACCCGTACTCGCGAACGCAGCCGATCCCAGGACCACGTGTCGGTAGCACGTCCATTATTCGACTCGCCGGTGTGACTGAGGAAGGCCACAGTGTGATGGCACATATCCACGGATTCGTGCCATACTTTTACGCTTCGTGCCCGGACAATCTGTCTCCCGGCGATTGTGGGCTCGTACGAGAAGCCCTCGACACAATCGCAAAGAAGAACGCGAGTGACCCGACGGCTGTGCAAGGCGTGGAGATCGTTGAAGACAAGATGTCGCTTTACGGGTACCAGTTCGACAAGAAGGTCCGGCTCCTCAAGATCTACCTGAGCCTGCCAAACCTGGTCCCTCGTGTGCGAACAGCGCTAGAGTCTGGAGCTGTGCACATTCCAGGCTACGGCTCTCGGTCGTACCAGACATACGAGAGCAACGTGCCGTACATCCTCCGCTTCATGATCGACACAAACGTGAAGGGCTGTAACTGGGTCGAGATGCCTGCTGGTACCTACCGCATCCGGTCGCACGACAAGCACGTGTCGCTCTGCCAGTTGGAGCTTGACATTGTGTACATGAACATGGTGAGTCACGAGCCTATTGGGCAATGGGGCCGGCTCGCGCCTCTGCGCGTGTTGAGCTTCGACATCGAGTGCATGGGTCGCACGGGCCACTTCCCAGAGGCCGAAAAGGTGTGCCGCCACACGCCCGTCGTCGCCTCACACGACCTAGGACCCGGTGATCCAAATTGCTAACGTCGTCTGGGAACAAGGCGCAGAGCATCCGTTTGTCCGCAACGTGTTCGTGCTCGGGACGTGCAAGCCCATCGTGGGCGCGCACGTGATTGAGTTCGAGAAGGAAAGCGACCTGCTCGAGGCGTGGGCGGCGTTCGTACGGCAGGTGGACCCGGACATCCTCACAGGCTACAACATCGACAACTTCGACATTCCGTATCTGCTCAACCGTGGTAAGGCGCTCAAGCTGCAGAGCCACTTTGCGTGCTGGGGCCGCCTCAAGAACGTGTACGTCCTCCCCTTATCTTTGAGTCGATCTGACCCGGGCCCAGCGCCAACACGATGGAGAAAAAGACATTCCAGTCGGCCGCTTACGGCAAGAGCGACAACATCCGCACGACGATGCACGGGCGCACGTCGTTTGACATGCTGCCCATCATTCGCCGCAATCAGCAGCTCAGCTCGTACTCGCTCAACTCGGTCTCGGCGACGTTTCTTGGGCAGCAGAAGGAAGACGTGCCGCACGGCATCATTTCGGATTTGCAACGCGGCTCGGACGACGACCGACACCGCCTCGCTGTCTACTGTCTCAAGGATGCGTTGCTGCCGCTAACGCTCCTGCAAAAGCTGAGTTACCTCGTCAACTACATCGAGATGGCGCGTGTCACGGGCGTGCCGCTCGACTTCCTCATCGACCGTGGACAGCAGATTAAGGTCTACTCCATGTTGCTTCGCAAGTGTCGAGAAGCGTCGCTCGTTGTGCCGAACCTGCCCCGGGCAGGCGCCGGCGACGACGCGGGCTACGAGGGCGCCACGGTGATTGAGCCCATGAAGGCGTACTACACAATGCCCATTGCAACGCTCGATTTTGCGTCGCTGTACCCAAGCATCATGCAAGGCTATAACTTGTGCTACTCGACGCTCGTAGCCCCCGCCGATGTTGCCAAACTGCCCGCGGAGGCGTACGAGACGTCGCCGTCCGGAGACGTGTTTGTGAAGAGCTCGACGAAGAAGGGCATCCTGCCACTCATTCTCGAGGAGCTTCTGAGTGCGCGGAAACAAGCCAAGCGCGACATGGCCACGGCGCCGGACGCGATGACCAAAGCCGTGCAGAACGGACGGCAGCTGGCGCTCAAAGTCAGCGCCAATTCGGTGTACGGTTTCACAGGCGCCAACGTCGGGCAGCTGCCGTGCATTCCAATTGCGTCGTCCGTGACGGCATACGGCCGGAACCTACTTTTCAAGACCCGAGAGGAGGTTGAGCGCGTCTTCACGGTCGCCAATGGCTATGCGCACAACGCGCAAGTTGTGTACGGTGACACGGACTCGGTCATGGTCAAGTTCGGCGTGGCCACGGTGGAGGAGGCCATGCCGCTGGCCGAGGAGGCGGCGCGCATCGTGTCGGATATCTTTCCGCGGCCCATCCAGCTCGAGTTCGAGAAGGTGTACTACCCGTACCTGCTCATGAACAAGAAGCGGTACGCCGGGCTCCTCTGGACGAAACCGGAAAAGTACGACAAGCTCGACACCAAGGGCCTCGAAACGGTCCGGCGCGACAACTGCATGCTGGTGCGGCGCATGGTCGAGACCATTCTGAAGAAGATCCTCATTGAGCGCAACGTGGACGCGGCCATCGGGTACACCAAACAGATCATCTCGGATCTGCTCCAGAACAAGGTGGACGTGTCGCTGCTCGTGATCACCAAGGGGCTGAGCAAAACCACCGATTCGGACGACTACAAGGTCAAGCAGGCGCACACGGAGCTCGCAGCGCGCATGAAAAAGCGTGACCCGGGCTCCGCGCCCGTGCTCGGCGAGCGCATTGCGTACGTGATCGTGGACAAGGGCAAAAACGTGCCGCTGTACGACAAGTCGGAGGACCCAGTGTACACGCTGACCAACAACATCCCGATCGACTGCGACTACTACCTGACCAACCAGCTCCAGAACCCGATCGAGCGCATCTTCGAGCCGATCATCGGCCTCGGCAAGGTCAAGAGCGACCTCTTCGCGGGCGACCACACGCGCAAGCGGTCCAAGCCTGGCCTTGTGCAGAACAGCGGCGGCATGATGAACTTCGCCGTGAAGAAATCCAAGTGCCTTGGCTGCAAGGCGCCGCTTAACGACGACGGGGCGCTCTGCAAGTCGTGCCTCGAGGACGAAGCTACCGTGTACGCCAAGCAACTAAACGTCGTAGTGACAGCCGAGACGCAGTTCGCGCGCCTTTGGACGCAGTGCCAAAACTGCCAGGGTAGCCTGCATCAGGAAGTGCTCTGCACGAGTCGGGATTGCCCCATCTTCTACAAGCGCATCAAGGTGCAGAAGGAGCTTGGCGAGGCGCAGACCGCCCTCGAACGCTTCAAGTTCGAGTGGTAGCCATGTATTGCATTAATGTGACTTAGCTTCTGCGTCGTCGTCGGGCAGTCGCGTGCGGACGCGGTCGAGAATTGCCGCCTGGACCGCGGCAAAGTGTGGGGCCTCGAGCTGTGTCTCATCTTCCACAAGTCGGCGGATGCGGGCCCACGTCTCGGCCGAGAGGCCTGCGTCGCCCTTGGGCTGTTTCCACAGCGTCGGAAACGCCGATGAGAAGAAGGCGTCTTCGATGATGCCGATACACACCATGAGCACCACGTACGTGAAGAGCATGATGTACGAGTACAAGTAGACCTAGAAGGCAATCGGTGGAGCGGTGTGCAGGGCTCTACCTGGCCAAGCACTGGGGTCGCTGCAAGGGAATCAAACGTCAGACGGACTTCGTCGCCGTTTGCAATCGCGAACAGCGTCGTTGCCGTCGTCGTGAGTCCTTGGAACCGGGGCACCTTAGAAAGCGTTTACTTCAGGGTACAACGTGCCAACGCTACCTGGCTACCAAACACGACAGTGCCAAAAAGGACGTAGCCAACGAAAAGGGGGCCAACGCCCAAAAGGAACTGAACGACACGAGGCAGACCCCGCCGCAGCGTCAGCCCAAGGATGTAGAAGCGCGCGTTCGCGTGCAGATACCGAAGCGACGAAAGCCATGCGACTCCGCAAATGGAGGCAAACGTCAGCGTGAGCTGCTCAAAGTAGGCCAAGTGACCCGCGTATTGCCAAGCCTACCCCAATGAATAGCCCCGTCCGACACGCGCGCGCACCTGGCATGATACGGCAACAGTCGCGACGTTCATGCACGAAACGACGGTGAACCAGGGCTCGACCGAGTACAAATGAGCCCTGGAGCACGTGTGAGCTCAACGAGACTTAACCAGGTGTACAGAATCGTCACAAGGTTGGTTCGCGAGGGCACCGTGTCGCACAAGTGCACAAGCTCCAGCACCTGACTTCGTGATGACTCTGACCTCGCGCTGGAGTGAATTACCTGATAGACGATGGCAAGGACGATGAACACGGCATATCGGACGACAAAGTCGGATGGGGCCACCGCAACCGTGAGGCTTGGGAGCAGCCGTCGGGCCACCATCGCCCCGTGGATCTGGCCTTGGGCGGTCAAGTCGTACGCAAATGAGACGTTCCAGTTGGTGTACTCGGGCGAAGGGTGGGACAGCGCCAGTGCGCGGCGAGGTGGGCGCGACTCAAGCCGCAGTGACAGCTCCATGGAAATGAGCGCGTCAAAGAAAGCCCGTGATGCCTCCACGGGGGAGTCATACCGCAGCCCCACGGGCCACGACGATTCGTTGGCTCTTCGTAACTCATAATAGCGTTGGATCTGAAGCGGGGCCGTGAGGGAATGTTGCAGCTAGGTAGCCTACCTCGCCGTCACCGTTCGCGGCGGTTGACGTCACGCGTAGTGCTGGGCAGGGCATTCCCATGTCCGAGGCTTCGCGCATTAGCTCGTCACTCGGTAGCAACAAGTAGAGTACCGTCATCTGTGGTGCAACGTGCAACGCGGAAGCGGCCAAGAGCCACGTCTGGCACCAAAAAGTAGTTTTCGACCACTTGGTGCACGTGCGCAATACTGTCGTCTGTCGTATAGAGCTCCAATGCGTGAGCCCTGTTCGCATCTTGGCCGCTCAATAGTGCCCAAAGCTCGTCCGCGAGACCTCTTGTGTATTCTTGGAGGTGGTTGTCGACTTGGTCCGCATGTAGTGTGAGGCAGACGACGAGCAGCGCATGGACGCTGCAACGGAAGATCCACAGCCACGTCGCTGCCATTTTGCACTTTCGATGATCCGGATACGCAACGGATGCGGACGTGGAACACGATTGAAACCGGAGGTCGAAACTGACCAGCAACTCACTTCTGGTGGCATCAACGGCTCGATCAAAGGAGCATTTCTGGCCATGTGTCAATGACATATCATTGACACACGCACCCCGAAACCTTTAAAGGCTGGACGACCCGGGCTACTCAAGCGTTTGGTCTCTCGTTTTGGTCAAACGGCGCGGTCGTTGTGCTCTGCCTATCCAGATAGATGCGCGTTCGATGAGGAGACGGCGTAGCGAGCTCCAGCTGGGTGTTGACGGCACTGCTTGGTGTGGCGCGTCTAGAAGCA
>JNBR01000627.1:0-14935 GCA_002081595.1 Achlya hypogyna
CCACGGTGCGTGCTGTCGCGGCGACGATCGACTACGTGTTCGCCATCTCGGACAAGGCGACGTTGTCGGCGCAGTCCATCGACGGCCAGGCGTCGGCGACGATCGCCCTTGACTTCAATGCGTGTTGCGTCGACGCCGCCGAGGGTTTGGTCGCCGTCGGTAGCGTGCGCGGCGCCGTGCACCTGTACACATCGGCTCTGGCTGGCGTTCTCCAGTGGCAGGCCCACGCGTCTTCGCGCGTGATGCACCTGTGGGTGGTCGGCGGCAACCGCGTGCTCACGTCAGGCGTCGACTTAACGCTTAAGGAGTGGGTGATCGACTCGAAGACGGCGACTGTGACGCTCCTGCGTCAGTTTCCGTGCCCGAGCACGACGTGCGTTTCGAGCGTCGCCTTCGGGCCAAATCGGCTCTTTGCGGTCGACGGCCGAGGCAATGTGGCTGTGTTCGCGCTCGACGCGCCGGCGGCGCCGCTGCAAGTGCTCTACCACGCGCAT
Source organism: Achlya hypogyna (assembly GCA_002081595.1). Lineage (NCBI taxonomy): Eukaryota > Oomycota > Saprolegniomycetes > Saprolegniales > Achlyaceae > Achlya > Achlya hypogyna. Next base: position 495 of record JNBR01000627.1, read on the forward strand.
GGCAAGGACGTCGTGTCAAGCGCTGTATGGCACGAAGACAAGCTGTACACAACCGGCCACGACGGCTATATCAACACGACCGAGCTCGTCGACGGGGCGTATGTGACCACGCGGCGGCAGTCGGTCAAGGGCCTCTCGACGCTCAAGCGCGTGTGGTTCAATGCCGCCAACGACCTCGTGGTATTTGGCTTCCACGCCACGACGGCGCATGTCGTCAACGTCACGCAGTCATTCCGCCGCCTCTCGCTCGAGACGGGGGGCTGGCGCCGCCCCCACGCGCTAGTCGTGCCCGACGACACGCGCCACGTCCTCTGCCTCGGCATCAAGGATGCCGTCGCTGTGCACGCATCTGTGCTGCTACCCGAGCCTGGATTGCCCACGCAGTCGTGGCACGGGCGAGGCCACCACAGCAAGGCCGCGTACTGCGTCGCTTGGGCCCCGCTCGCGCGGGCTTTCGTGTCCGGTGGCGAGGATAACGCGCTTAAGGTGTACGCGTACGACCCAGCAACACAGGTGCAGCAGAGCCGCCGCTCGTTGCTTCATGTGAACTCCTGTAGGCGATCGCATGTGTTGATTCTGTGAGCATGCACATTACCAACGTCCGCGCTGTGGCGGTTTCAGGCGACATCGTCGTCTCCGCCGGCGGCAAGCAAGCCGTGCACGTCTGGCGCCTTGGGGCCCAGCGGCTGCAGCACGTCACCGAGTTCACGCCCGAGGCAGCGCCGCAGGACCAGCGCTTCTTGGCAGTAGCTGCTCTGAAGCTCGACGGGCGTCAGCTCCTGCTCGCGTGCTCGTCCGAAGGCGCTGTGACGGCGCTGGTCGTCGACGGTCGGGCAATCCGCGTGGCCGGCACATTTGGCGTGTCCAAGAAACCAATTCTGTCGTGCGGGTTGTTCCACTCTGGGACGCAGACCTTCCTCGCGACGGGCGCCACGGACGGCAACGTCGTCGTGTGGGACCTCTCGGTTGCCGCCATGGACCCCCTCGCCGCCGAGTGGGATACCCTCAAACCGGCGTACATTTACAAGGCCCACGACATGGGCGTCAACTGCCTGAGCATTCTTGCAGCCAGCAAAACCGCCTTCCACGTTGTCAGCGGCGGCGATGACCAATGCATTGCACACGCGATTTTCACTGTTGGCGACGGCGGCCTCGAAGGCACAACCCATGGCCGCGGGGTCTCGAATGCAAGTGCATCGGCTCTCAAGGCGATCCAATGCGTCGGCGACGTGGTCGTGGCTGCCGGATACGACCAGCGAGTGACCGTTTGGGGCTGGAACGCCCAGAAAACCGAGCTATCGTGGTCCTCCGCCGCACTCGTTGAGACGGCCGACATCGCTGGTCTGGGCATTATGTGTGAAGACAAGACCTTGCACATCGCTGCTGTAGGCAAGGGGTTGCAGATGCTCACGTTGAGGTAGACGTGTATTTCGGTTAAGACAAGATATATATAGACGGACCCGGAGTGGCCACTACATCTCGTCTTCGACATCCTCGTCGTTGCCAAACGTGTTTTCGCCGCTGTACGTGATATACAGGAAGCCGTCGGTATCCTTCTGCTCTTCATAAATATTCGACATGAGTGCGGCTGTGGGCGGCAGCACGTTGTTGATAAAGATGAAGATGGCCTTTTCAGGCGACAGCTTGATGCGCTTGCGAATAACGTACACAAACTGACCAACCGTCAAGTCGGCAGGCACGAGGTACTTCTTCTTGTCGATGTCGGGAATATCACTGCGGTCGGCCTTCTCGCAGATGACCGGGATGCGGTCGGGGTACTTGGAGCGGATGCGCTGGGCTTCGGCTTGTCGCTTCTCTACACACCACCGTCACCCTCGGCCTCGCGGCGCCGGCTCCGCCTACCGAACGGGTGTTCCTTCTTGAACGAGTTCATCTTGGCGTCTTGGGGCTGGAAGAAGAATGAAATTCAACCGCCCCGGCTCCCAACAATTCCAATTCTATTGCATACAAACTCCAAGTACTCCTTGGTCTCTTTTTCTCGATTTCTTTCTCCCGACCCCTTCCCCTACGAGTTTTAACCAATCGGCGCCGCTGGCCCTGGGAGAGTCCGACCCACCATCACTCTCCCCAACAAACCATACAAATTGCAAGTGAATCTGCGAGGGGGCCGGGCTTCCTTGGCGGATCAAATCGGACAATGCCGAATTTAGAAAACGGATCTTTTTCGAGCCTTTCCCACGCAACGGCCGCGAGCGCTCGGCCCTCGACGCCACCAACGGCCCGGCCTGGGAGCGGGCGACGCCCTCCGCATACGTAGGCAACCTTGGGTTGGTAGGAAGGAACCCCGCTCGGTGGAACAGACTCTCCTTCAGTGCATGCCCTCCAATGGCAACATGGACCACATACGGAAACAGGTGACAAAGGATATCCATCACCTGTCATGGGGCCTGGAGCGTCCCAGCACACGGTTGAGGGACGAGCTGGTCGAGAGCTCACGACGCTCGGCCTGCGGTCAAGCTGAGGGGGCACGCGCCACCGTTGGTAGCTCTGTTGCGTGGGGCTCTGCGCGCCGGATCGGTGTCGAAATTAAAGCCGTCGGTGGACTATTCTTTGAAAACCGTGGCGTGGCATTCTTTGTTCAAGATGGAATTGATTGTTGGGATTTAAATGCATCGGGTGGGTGCAAAAAAGGTGGAAGATCACGCCACAACAACGTCCACACGACAGCCAACCAGCGGTCGCGGGTCAGATCGCAACGGCTCGGCGGAGAAGGCGCAGAGGCGTATTTACTCGATGGACCGCTTCAGCTACTCACGGAACGGCGGCGTGGACTTGAGCTGCAGCGTGCGTGTGGCCGTGTCGGGCACGGTGCTCGTCGATGGTAAGACGTACTACAAGGTGGCGATGAAGACCGTCAAGACTACGCCAGTCAAGTCGTGGGAGGTCGTGCACCGGTATTCGGAGTTCCTTGCACTCAAGCAGACGCTGCTAGCACTTCTGACGGAGCAACATGCTCATGGCAAGGCGTGCCCTGGGTGCCAGCACTACATGCATGCGCTCGAGCAGTTTGACTTTCCGCGCAAGCACCTCTTTTCGTCCAACTCTGCCATGGTCATCAAGTACCGACAAATCTCCTTGCAGGCGTTTGTAGCAATGCTCGCGTCTCACACGTTCGTCACCACGCCACGCTGCCCAACGTGCAGCGGCACAGCCTTTGAGCTTGTCCGCGACTTCTTCACGGCGCACAACAACCCATCCATTGTGGAGAAACTGCCATCTCCCATCAAGGAGGTCGGCAAATCTGAGTCCCTTCGCACCGCCCTCACGGTGGATAACTTTCTCGAGACGCATCCTGTGCCGCGCGACACGGTGGTCGGCAGTACGGGTGAGTTCGTGTCGTCGCCCGCCAAGCCATCGCCCGGCGAACCTTCTCCAAGCAGGTTAAAGCCTCCACCAGTTCCAACCACGGCCACGAATGCGTCGCCCGCGAAGCCACGCAATGTTGTCCAGCCCAAGGGCTCCGAGGCATCTCCTCCCAAGGCCGAAAAGGCATCTCCCTCGAAGGCCGAAGGCGCCAGGGTTGATGCTCCTCTGGACGTGGACCGATATTCATTCGAGAGCGGTGTGCCACTTCCGGCCAAGACACCTCCGCTAGAACACGAAGAAAGCGACGGCAACTTGTCGTTCGAAGGACTGCGGGTCACGGACGACGATATCGAAGACGACGACATCAACATGGACTTCCTCGCCAAGCTGCCCGTGCACCGGCAGACGTCCCAACCCACAACGTTGTAGTCGGCTTTTTAAGTTAACACCAGTCACTGGAACGTGACGTTAAACACTATACGCGAAGACGGATGGTTGGGGCAGATAGACGGCACAGCATTGGCGTCATCGTGTCATCGATGACAAAGTCGATGTGTCTCCATCTAGCGAAAGCGAAGGGCCCGCTTCCACTGGGGCCATCGGTGTGTGGCACACTGGGACGACAGTCAAGCGCACCTGTTCCGATCACTAAAAATCTTGGCAATTCGAACTGCCCCACGTGCTGTACTGTAAGGCGTCTGCTGTACATCGATACAGGTAAGCCGTAGCCCGCCCCGTAGGCGGCTGTGGCCGCGCTGGAAGCAGGGACCTACGAAGGAAGCACCAATTCCCGTCGGCGAGATCTGCAGCCGCCACCGCGGAATCCCGACGGGTGCAGAGATCCGGATAAGGGGATCATATCAAGTTGATATTTTATAAATTCAAAAGACATAATAAAGCGCCAGTTTAGAAGTCGGCGTCAAGGGTGAAGGTCTGGTCGGCCTCCGAGACACCGACGCCCGACTTGGAGTACTCGCCGACGCGCTTCTCGAAGAAGTTGGTCTTGCCCTGGAGGGAGATCATATCCATCCAGTCGAATGGGTTCTTGGCGTGGAAGAGCTTGGTGGCGCCAAGGGCGTTGAGAAGGCGGTCGGCGCAGAATTCGATGTATTGGCACATGAGCGTCGAGTTCATGCCGATGAGTTCGACAGGGAGCGATTCGGAAACGAACTGCTTCTCGATCTCGACGGCGTCACCGATGATCTCATGGATGCGCTCGTTTGAGAGCTTGTTGATGAGCTTCGAGTACATGAGGCAGGCGAAGTCGCAGTGAAGGCCTTCGTCGCGCGAGATGAGCTCATTCGAAAAGCTCAAGCCCGGCATGAGACCGCGCTTCTTGAGCCAGAAGATGGAGCAGAAGGAGCCAGAGAAGAAAATGCCTTCGACAGCAGCGAAGGCAACGATGCGTTCGGCGTAAGCAGCGATTTGGTTGTTGCACCACTTGAGCGCCCACTGGGCCTTGCGCTGGACACACGGGATCGTGTCGATGGCGCGGAGCACGCGGTCCTTCTCAACCGTGTCCTTGATGTACGTGTCAATAAGTAGCGAGTAGACTTCGGAGTGGATGTTTTCAATAGCGATCTGAAAGCCATAGAAGCAACGAGCTTCAGGCACCTGAACTTCGTTGGAGAAGTTCATGGCCAAGTTCTCATTTACAATGCCGTCAGACGCGGCGAAGAACGCAAGCACGTGCGTGATGAAGAAGCGCTCGTTGTCCGTGAGCTTCTCCCAGTCCTTCAGATCGTGGACGAGATCGAGTTCTTCGGCTGTCCAGAAGCTCGCCTCGGCCTTCTTGTACATTTCCCACACATCCGCATGCTGGATCGGGAAGAGCACGAAGCGGTTGGGGTTCTCCGACAGGAAGGGCTCGGGCGCGAGCTCGCCCGCGAGTTCGCGGGCCTTGTACTCGGTGATCTCCGTGATGGGCTCGGGCGTTGGCTGCGTGACCATGGTTGCTGGAGGTGCGCTGGCTCAGGTGTCAATTGCAAAGTGACCATTCCAAAGCCCGGCGTGGGCGTTGGCGGCAAACGAGGACCCGCCAAAACGCCATTGCCGGATAGCAATTCGCTTGTTCAGTAGGTAGAAAGGCAATGCGTGCGTGTGGTTGGGGCCAACAGGACGTGAGCTATACTCGTCTACGCGAATTACCATGGCCCACCGAGACATCGTTTTATAAAATCACATCGGTATTTTTATCCTCCACCACCACCCGCCTGTATACTTGCGCCAGTCATTACGCCTCGCCCTCTACAAAAAAATACGCAGCCCACGCAATTAAATGACACCGAGGGCCACCGAAGGCCTCGGTTCCAGGGACATCCCTCCAAAGATCGCGTCAAGATGGCCGCCCATGGAGCCCAACGCCAGTCGGGTGCCGCCCGCCGCCGTTCGCAGGAAGCGCGGAGGACGACGAGGACAGGCTCTGCTTGGTTGGTGGGACGGGGCGCCTACCAATCCTAAGCAAGAGCCAATGCGGGTGGGCTGAGCCACGCTGGGTTTCGTTGCCACCGGCGCCAGGTGGTGGACGTCTCGGGGGCGTTGCCAATCCCCGGCGGGTGTATCCATTGGGCACTGGTTCAATTTGGGCGGAGTGGCAGTTGGCGCCAATATCGGCGGGGAAGAAGTTGCTTCCGGTTGCCGAGATACACTTGCGCTCGAAGCGCAGCCGCCATGTTGCAAAGAGAGGGACGCTGAAGCTAGGTAGACAGCAGGTGTCGTATTCCACTGCGGCCGTGGGACCGTTCAGACGAGAGAAGCATTCACGTAAACATGACGAAAAGCACATCAATTCGCCTCCAACGCAGCATATTGAGACGGAAAGCGATGGGGCAGGTTGGCCGGGTGAAGAGATGGCGCGGGGCTATGGTGTCGCCTTGAGTTTGTCGAGGTACCCGCCTTCGTCGCAGAGCTCGTAGAAGATGCCGTCGCCTTGGGCGATGAGTGCGGCGGGCGTATCGCACTGCACGAGGCGGCCGTGGTCGAAGACGAGGATGCGGTCGCAGTCGAGGACCGTGTCGAGGCGGTGGGCGATCGTGAGCACGGTCGAGTCGGCAAACTCGGAGCGAATGACCTGCTGCAACCGCTGGTCGGTCTCGTGGTCCATCGCCGCCGTCGCTTCGTCCATGACCACGACCTTGGCGCGCAGCAACAGCGCACGGGCCATGCACAGCATCTGCCGCTCGCCGACGGAAAAGTTGTCGCCGTTCTCCTCGACGGCCGTGGCGAGTCCGGCCTCCGCGGTGCGCTCCACGAGGTCCACCTTGCGCAGCACGCCCCAGAGCGCGTCGTCCGCAAACTGCTCAAACGGGTCCAAGTACTGGCGCAGCGAGCCCTTGAAGAGCACGGGGTTTTGCGGAATGATGGCGATGCTCTGGCGCAGCGTCTTGAGGCCGACGCCGGCGCAGTCGACGCCGTCGATCAGGACTTGGCCGCCCGTGAGCTCGTTGATGCGGAACAGCGCCATCGTGAGGCTGGACTTGCCGGCGCCTGTGCGGCCCACGAGCCCCAGCTTTTCCCGGCCCCGCAGCGACACGCTCACGTCCTTGAGCACGAGCGGGTCGGTTTCCTTGTAGCGGAAGCTCACCTGCCGGAACTCGATCGCGCCCGCCGACGGCCACGTCTGCGTCGACACGGCTCCGGCCACCACCCGTGGCGCCTCGGGTGCGATCGCCGTGTATTCAATGATGCGCTCGGGCGACACCATGTTCTTCTCGATCTCGGACGCGTCCTGGATCAGATACTGCAGGTTGAGCGGCACGTTGAGCGCGTAGTTGAAGACGAGGCCCACGAGGCCGGGACTCAGGATGGCGCGGGCGTACACGAGCGAGAGAGAGATGACGAGAATGAGGCTGGCTGAGAGTAGCTGGTTCTGAAGCATGAACCACTGCTCAACGATTTGCTTGGCGTAGATCGATTCGTTGTACCGGTCGACGTTGCGGTGGTGCAGGCGCTGGAAGCGCCGCTCCTGCTTGGCCCCAAAGGCGCGAACGACGACGGCGCCATCGATGGCCTCCGAGATGAGGTTGATCATCGGCGAGTACGTCACCTTGCCGAGCCGCTCGATCTCGCGCGCCGGCTGCAAGTAGAAGGCTCCGACGCGATAGTACACATAGAAGAGCGGCAGAATAAAGAAGCTCAGCGAGCGCACGACCACGATGGTGGTGCCCATGGCAAAGAGCACAATGAAGAACGTCGCCAGCACGAACATGAAGGAGAACGGAACGCCGACGTCCAGCGCGTTGAAATCGCCGCTGAAGCGGTTGAGGATGCGCCCCGTCGGGTTTGTGTCAAAGAACTTCATCGGCGCCCGCAGCAGCGCCGCCGTCATCTGGTCGAAGAGTGCTCGGGACGCCTTCCGCCCCGCGTAGCCCACGCTCAGTACACGTACAAGCACGATGGACGCGCTCCCGAGAGAAAAGCACGCGTAGATGCCAACGTTCCAGCCAGCGGCCGCGGTGAACTCGGCGCTGCTCTGCAACGCCGCCGACGCCGACCAGTGACTCAGCCACAAGTCACCGCACACGGCGAGGCCTTGCCACGTGCTCTGCACCAGCAGCAGCCACACGATGACGCGCCAGCCGCCGGCCGCGCGAAAGTACGCCGCGAATACACTTGGCGCCACGCGGCCCTCGCTGCGGAATTCCTCGTCCACGAGTTTGCCCGTCTCGAGTGGCTCCTCGAAGGTGCCGTCCGGGCGCTCACGGGGCGTGTACACCATCTCGTGCAGACCTCCCGCGAGGTACGGCGACCGCAGCGACGGTGACAGCAGATGCGGCGCCACTCGCGAGAGGGCGGGCGCACCGTCGTCGGCGTCCAGTGCGTCGTCAGCGGCGCGGGCCGGTAGCGGCGCAATGGGCGACGCGAAGGGCTCCTTGGCGACGTTGACGGTGTCGAGGCAGCGACCGTCCTTGATCTCGATGGTGCGGTCGACGTGCTTGGAGGCGATGATCTCGGGATTGTGCGTCACCAGGAAAACTGTCTTGCGACTGAGGAGCCCGAGGAAGCACTTGGTGAAGATCTCGTTGGAGACGATGGCGTCGACGGCCGAGAGCGGCGAGTCGAGAAGGAAGATGTCGCCGTCGTTGTAGCACGCGCGGGCAAGCGCAATGCGCGCCTTTTGGCCGCCGGAAACATTGACGCCCTTCTGCCCGATCTCGGTGCGGTCGCCCGCGGGGAAGGCTGCGAGGTCCTTGGTGAGCGCACACGCCTCCAGCACGGCAGCGTACTTGGTCCGGTCGTACGGTTTGCCGAAGAGGATGTTTTCGCGGATCGTCAGGTTCTGGATCCACGGCTGCTGCGAGAAGTACGACACGCGGCCGCCCACAAACACCGAGCCGCGCTGCTTCTCGAGCTCACCCAGGAGCACCGCGCACAGCGACGACTTGCCCTCGCCCACGGCGCCGTGCACCACCACCAGCTCACCCGTGCGCACGCGCAGGTTAAGGTCCGTGAAGAACGGCTTGGTGGCATCCCAGCCAAAGCGGCCGTCCTCCACTGCGATTGCTACGTTCGCTGCAGCAAGCGCCTCGCGGTCCGCGGGCGGCAGCGACGCCGGTGTGTCTACGATGTCGGTGGCCTTCTCAGCCATGGCCAAGTACTCAGCGATGCGCTTCAGTGCCACGAGAGCCTGCATTGTGCCAGTGATCGTGTGCGGGAAGTTGTTGAGCGGCGACTTGAGCGAGTTGAAGAGCGCAAGCGCGGAGAAGACCTTGGCTGGCGTCACGGGCTCCTGCAGCACGAGCGAGTACGTGGCGAAGGACGAGACGGTCACGAGCGCCGGCACGGCATACGCAAGCGTGATGTTGCTCGCCATGAAGTTGAAGATGCGCACAAGAGTCGAGAGCTCCTTGGCGCGGAGGGCCGCGATCTTGGCCTGGAACTGCTCTTCCCATGCGTTGAACTTGAGGATTTGGATGGCACCGAACACCTCGTTGACAACTTTCATGCGCGCGTCCTTCTGCTCCATGAGCGTCTCGAACGCTTCGTGGCCGCGATTCACGAGCACGTTGGTGATGGGCATCACGAGGAGAATGACGCCAAGCCCGACAAAGGCCGCCCACGAGATGATGTTGAAGAGCATGTAGAGGGTGATGCCGATCTGTACCGGGAGAATCCACAAGTAGTTGCTGTAGTAGCTCATCGAGATGATCCAGTTAATGTCGGACGTAAAGTGGTTGGAGATCTCGCCTGCGCTCTTGACTTTGCGCGATGCCGCGTCGAGGCGCAGCGCCTTTTGGAAGAGGAGGTGCTGGATGCCGGACGTGAGCCGTACGACAATGACCTTGTCAAGGTAATCCATGTGCACGGCAAGGAGCGCAGCAAACACTTGAACGCCGAAGAGGGTGCAAACGTACGTCACCATCGTCTCCGACGGCAGGCCACTTGCGAGGCCTTCGAGCAACTGCTGCAAAACGTACGGTCCGTACAGCGTGCACGGCACCGCAAGGAGCTGCATGCAGCCGATCCAGAAGAAGCGCCAGCCAAAAATGCGGAAGAAGGTCTTCACAAGCGACTGTGTCATCTTGAACGCTGGTTCGAAGCTCGTAACAACGGCGTCGCACTTGCTCGCGGCTTGCAGTGGCCAAAGGTCGTCCGGGTCAAGCTGCCGGTCGTTGCCCGTGCGCAACAGCGGGTTTGCCCAGTAGAAGAAGAGCCACTTGAAGAAGCCTGCATCCTCGATCGGGTGCCGGTCGCTGCGCGCCGTCGCCTTGGCGAACGTCGCGTACTTGGCTCCTCGCGCCGACATGGTCAATGGAACAGTGCTACCTTATCCTTCGGTGGCAGGCGGAGCCAATCAAATCACAGAGGGTCGGTTTGATGCCGGGAAGACCGGCTTTTTGCCGGGAATGTTTGTTAACCCGTCGACCAGCTGGTCGGGCAACGTGGCGCCGACAAGGTGAGTGAAGGGCGCAGAGCGTTGGCGCTTGGACGCTGATGGAGCGAGATCGAAGGGCCTGCGGAACGATGCGCCTGGACCAACAGAACGATCTGATGCTGCCGCCGGCGGATGCCCGCGACCGTGCGTCGATGTGTTTACTAACGCTCTTAAGCGGACGCCGACACACTTGAGGTTTGTAGCAGCCGCCACCCAACACGTGGTCCTGTCCAAAAGGTAATGCTTCGTGGGGATCGGGTTGCTGAAGGGGAAATCAGCGCCGGCACCGAGTGGTGGGCGTTGCTCGCCTCGGGGGACTTGTCCGTCGCTTTCGATCGGAGCCCAAGTTGATTGAGTAACTTAAAAGTTGTATAGTAGAGCTCAATCGTGAGTTCAAACGAGTGCTTCGTCCCAGAGTAGACAACGCTGGACTCGCATGTAATCGCATCGGCAACGAAAAAGGACACTTTGGTGTCTGCCGACATTCAATTGCTTGAGCGACCTCAGTGGTGTGAGCCGCCTTTACGGAGACTGGATGCTTGCTCAAGGATTGCTTTCTGGTTGCACTGCACTGCTGGAGGAGTTGGGAATATGCAGTTTGTGCTTTTGTGACGATGTGGGATTTGGTTCACTTGGCCGACAACCCCAGCGGACGTAGCTCATTTCACCCACCGCTGTGCAAGGCTTCAGTGGGTTGACCACATTGGGCAGGATGGAGTTCACTGCGTCTGGGCACTAGAACCAGAGCTCTGCTTTACTCTTATGAGCAAATCCCACAGGGAATAGCTCTTAACGTGTGTGTACAAATGCAGTTAGTTAAAGGTCGAGCGCGTAGAATGGCAGTTTGACCCCGTAGTTGCCCGCCGCTCCCATGATGTTCATGGCCGATGCCTTTTCGTACAGAATATCGAACGTAGCACTCCAGAGCATGCAGCCTACAAACCTCGCGTGGGCCTATGAGGCGGCAACGGAGGAAACCTCGGTACAGCACGGAACCATTGTAGGCAGCTGCGTAGGCTTGTTGCGCTGGTGGAATCGGCTCGACGCACCCGAGACCGCTGCATGCGCCGATCACGAGCTTCGCCGCCGGGATCACTGGCACCCACCAGTTGGGAATGCGGTGGTTCATGGTTTCCGCGTAGTCTTCCTACGCAGCAGTTCGCGAGTGCCTTCTATCTCTGACAGACCGGCGACGGCAGGTTGTAAAGCATGATGTTGACCCAGTCGACCAGAGGGGTGATCTCGGGGTCGAAACACCTGTGCCAACCCGAGTCACCGGCCGGGCCGGCATTTGCCGCACTGAGAGAACAACCTGGGTACGGCCCCAGCGGTCGATCAAACGAGCTTGGGAACTCGTCCCACGACAAGAGGTACCGTGGTTCGCCCGGTGCTTGCATCTGATCCATGCCTGGTCCATGGTAGCAGCCACCGACGAGGAGACGCCGCAAACCTTGGCGCAGCTTGGTGAGGTACTGGGCAACAACCGGGCCCTGGTTCTTCTTCCAGTCGAAATTGGCTTGGGCCATGTTGCCGGTCTCATCGTCGATGTCGATGCCGTCGAAGCCAAATCTACCGACGACGGTCGTCTTGCATTGTCGATTAGGCGTACTTCTTCACAACTGCAAGCGCCGACGAGATAAAATTGTCCATTGCTGCCGCCGATTTGAGTGCAAAAAAGTTGGCTCGACAATCAGCGCCACCGATGCTCACGACTTGTTTGATGCAGCGCCTGCGCATGCATGAGTCGCGATGGCGTTAAAGCCTCGTTACATGCGGAGCTCGGCCATGCAGTTGAGCACTGCGCCGTCGTCCCAATACTGCAACGACTGCGCAACTTGTCCATCGGGACCCACGGTGGCGAAGGCCCAATATACATGGGTCACATAGCGCGTGCTCGTCTCGTTCACAAGCTGCACCGCGGGCATGGCAGTTACCTCTGACACGGAGTACGTACCCTTGCACAGTTAGCCTGGCTCTCCCAGTACACTGCGAAGACGCGGTCGGTCGGGGTGGGGGCCGGGCACAGTCGACATGCGTCCGCCAGTGGGTCCTACGCCCGTCGTTGCCTCATATACGTGCGAAAACATACGTAGAATTCGTGGCGGCGGCAGGTTTCTAGTTTCCGTTCAAGCTGCACCCAGGGTATCGCTGTGCCCACAGCCGGACAATCTTCCGCGAGTACGTTTTCGATGATGTATTGTTCATGGGTGAGGTCCACGTTTTGCGTGTTGGTGACGATGAGCCCCACGACGTAAGCCCACAAAGCAACCATGAGCACTATACGAAGACAGGGTCGGTTCTGCTCCATGGCGTGTATGTTGCAGACTCCCAGGCGCCAGTGGCCACGCGTGGCGCAATGTTGGATCGAAAGGCTCCTCCATGAGTTGTGCGGAGTCCTCGGAGAGCACGGGGCACGAACGCAACGGCTCGGTGCGGTACGAATCCAGCTGGGAATCGCGGTGGAGCATGCTCACGTTGTCCATCGGTACAATGCTTCTATGCGTTACGACTCAACTGCCCACCCCACAAGTGTTGGCTTGGTGCCAGGAGCGCCACGTATCAGGGAGTCTTTGGCTTTGGCAAGTTGCTGTGCTCCTGAGGTGCACGCCCCGCTTCTGCGGCGACTTGCACAGATCCCATAAGCGAGAACCTCCCTCTATCTGGCAATGCCGCCTCGATTTCCTGCGCTAGCCATACGCACGCCATTCGTTCTGCACGTATGCGCGAACTGCAGTGAGTTCGACGCCAGACAACGCTAAGAACTACTACATGTACAATACACCCATAGACACTGCTGCCCCCTGTGAATCTATCCACCCCGCTGCTAAGGTTCCTTTAAATGTCGGTGTATTCGACGCCTCCACAGCCTCATAGCTGACCATCGTCGTCGAAGGACCTCGGCCAGGCGCACCATATCAAGAGCGTCTTCGGTTGCTTGGGCGCATCGACGTCAACTCGACGAGACTGGTGCAAGCGCTACGACGACTCGTTTAAGTACGCTATGTGCCCCCGAACTTATCATTGCCATTGATCGGTTCGATGGCGCTTGAGAAGCACGCCTTTGTGGGCGCCGTCACCGCGCTGCAGTTCTCCGTGGACGGAGCGCTGCTGTACGTCTGCGTTGGCGCTTCTGTTTACATCTACGATGTTGCGTCGGGCCGTCAAGTCCATTCGTTCGATGCGATGCCAACGGGCACGATCCATGGCCTCGACATGGCTGGCTCCTTCGCCACGCTCTATGGCCAGAAGCAGCTTGCCCTTCTCTCGAACGCGCCGCAGTCGCCAGCAGACAACATGGCCAGCCTTAGCTTTGTCCGCAAGGAGTTTCCCGATTGGATCCTCGATGCGCGCCTCCTCATGGACCAGCCGACAACTGGTGCCTTGCCATTCGTAGCCGTGGGCATGGCCCACAACATCGTCCACGTTTGGGACCCCAACACGAACACGATAGTCCACACCGCGCGCTGCACTACGCGCTCGATCCTGGTACACCCATCAGCCTAAAGCGCTCACAACTCTCGCGTTTTTCGTAGTATGCAATGGGGCTCCATGGACGATCGTTGGCCACACTCATGGTGGCCGCCGGCACAGTATTCCAGGTACACCATGCGCACGCTAGAGCTGGCCAACACCGCGTAGCAAATCCTGCTCTGGGATCCGATGGGCGACGGCACCCCCCTACAGACCCTCCACCAGCACGGTACAGTTCCCACTAGGCCGCTGTCGCATCAGTTGCGAACCGTAGACGGAGTCCTCTTCAAGCTGCGATGGGCGGCCGATGGCCAGCAGCTGGCCTCCGTTTCGGACGACCGCTCTGTGCAGCTCTGGGCTAACGGCGGTTGCTCCCCCGCCACTCGCGAAATGACCCTCAGCCGGCCGTTCGCGAGCGTATTTCGCGGCTGGGGGCACTCTGCTCGCGTGTGGGACGTCCAGGTACTGCCGCTGGCCGCTGGCCGCGTCTCAGAAGCCGCTAGTTCTGTGCCCTGGGCCTCGTCACGGCCAGCGAAGATGCGTCGTGCAAGGTATGGGACGCAGCGGGGCAGTGTGTTGCGACGCTGCTGGGACACACGGATGCCAATGTGTGGCGTGTGGCGGTGCACCCGACGCGCCCGCACGTTGTGGCCTCGGGTGGCGGCGACAACGCGGTGAAGCTATGGGACTTGCGCCGGCAGGTGGCCCATCAGCGGCCGTCGACGCACGTGCTACCGTCCGTCGGCGCCACGGTGCGTGCTGTCGCGGC
>JNBR01000631.1:0-18940 GCA_002081595.1 Achlya hypogyna
CAGCCGTCTTGACCGGCCTGCTTGTCATCCCTTATAGAAGTGATTTATATGTCTTCGACATCAAAACTTGGCGCACGGTCTTGATCACCCGAGATGCCATTGAAGGCGTCACACAGTACAATCCCCAGTCCAGGCGCCTCAACTACGCCTTGCCGCTTGTCGAATAGCCGATTTCACATCACGTTACACAGCATCGACGAGGCTTCAATAACTTGAGAATAAGCAAGACTACGTATGCAGTTTTACGCGTTCCCACAAACCTAGCCGACACGATATCTGAAATAGTGACCGCTCTCCATGTTGAAGGTGACCACCATTACATGTGACCAGCTGTACATGTGTATGACATGGAGTGTTCGTTGTTTTGCGGACCTATTGAGAATGGCATTGGGTGCCTCAGCGGCGACATGCTTCGGCTAGCGTCAGCCATGCAACTAAACATGTTAACGAGGAGTTGACACCAGGGGCTCCCATCCGGTTCTAATTTGCAAACGGCGCTCCTCAGCCAACCATGTGGAAATATTTTGGCATAACATGCTCCTCATCGCACGCCGTTTTGCGAAATATTATCCCTGTCAGTGCCCTTTGTCCGAATAATACACTGTTTCCGTGCCACGACGATAGGGCCATCACAGGTATTTTTGCCGCAATGATGATTGAGAGGCGCTACACTGAAGTGTTGGTGCTATTGCACCGTTGTCAATGAAGCCATGAGGCAAAAATATTTGTCGTTGTACAACGGCAACATCGGCATCCTTTAATGCGTGTGTTGCTGGTCCTCACTGCTGATCCTCACCTTCGAATCCGACGCCACCGTACACCATCTTTGAAAAAGAGTTGATGTCGTGGCAACAATGGCAACGGCACTTGTGGCTGTAGTTTTATGCATTTTACAACGGAGCTGCACGAAACCTTGCACAGTACACCAATTCACTTTAATTTGGCCATTTGTCCGATATATTTGGCCAAACCCCAACTATATTGTGCCTAGTGTCCACTTAAATTGGCCTAGCGTCCAGTATATTTTGCCAAACGTCGAGTATATTATGCCAAGTGTCAACTATGTAGTGCCAAACGCCAAATATATTTGGCCTAGCGTCACGTATATTTAGTCATGCATTGAAGTTTTTTAAGATTACGTTGAGATCTTTGAACTTGGAATCATTTCGGAGAAAGCAGCGGCAAGATGCGAGAGGATGAACGAAGAGCTGATCGAGCCCGTGTCCGCCACGCCGCCGCTGCGCGAGCTAGCGAACCCTGTTGGCCACGCGGCCCAACCGTGATGTGACTTTTTTAGACAACTCTCGTGTAAGGACAAGGGCGCGGCGTTTGCTCGGCAACAACTCAAAATCACGAGCTCCGACTAGGCTCGTATCTATAGATTGACGAAACCCATTTCAACTTGTTCACGGCGCGGCGCAAGATCCGTGGCATCCGAGGGCAGCGTGCTCCACTCACACATGTCGCGCGACAACCGGCCGAAAGCCTCCATATCATCGTCGGAATTTTGGTGCAGGGCTTTGCCTACAGCACTCGTGTGTGGTGTCCCGACGATGCGCGCAATTTTTAACTTTTTAATCCATGGCTAAATATAAGTGACGCTAGGCCAAATATATTTGGTGTTTGGCACTATTAGTTGACACTTGGCATAATATACTCGACGTTTGGCAAAATATACTGGACGCTAGGCCAATTTAAATGGATACTAGGCACAATATAGTTAGGATTTGGCTAAAAATATCGGACAAATGGCCAAATTAAAGTGGAATTGGTGTAGTATATAGCTTCGGCACACCCGACTATCTGGCGGGGTTGTTTCATTTGTTCAAGTCATTGCAGAACGGAAAGCCACCCTACGGAACACTTACTGGCTCTTGAATAATTTCAATTTTGGTTGCGGCGCATTGGAAATGTCTAAGAGTGGTTTACTGTTTGTTTCAATTGTAAATACTACGTAGTGTGATAAATGACATTTACTCGTCGCCTGTAGCCCCCTCACGTCCAATGTCAGCTTGTGGCTTCAAAATCGGACGCAATGATGCAATAGTGCAATTGTTTGATAATGTATTCGGTAAATTGGAACGTTTCTTCACAAGCCCCTGAATTAATTCATGGAGACGGAGGACTAATTTTGAAACTGCTCACCACGCTGAATCGGGAGTTCCAAGGATGCCTTGGCCCACTGGCGTCTCCCTGTTGCATCGTGTCAAGCGCTGGCTTGGCCTCTGGTACCTTACTCTATCCATGGGCTGCAACATTTGGTTCCTTCGCATCGTCAGTCCTGGCTTGAGTAACGACCTTTTCTGGCCTGGCTTCGAGCCGACCACGGCACACACGTACCTTCTTGATGTCTTCAGCGCCCACCTCACCGTCACTGGCAATGCCAGCATAGACCTCTTTAGCCCCAGTGAGGCCATTATCAAAGCCTATGGACTACAGACGACGACAGCGTCTTCCAAGCCGACGTACCCCCGGACTCTCGCGCTTACGGAGTACACCACAGTCGAGGATGCCGTCGCAAGTTTTCGGATTCTCAATCCGACGTACGTGTTCAACCTTGTGACGCTCTACTGCTGGGCCGACTTCGACAAACGGTGGCAAATAGCCCATACGGTGGCACGACAGGCACGGTGTGACCGGGATTTTGCCACCAATGGAGCAGTCTATCTTGAGCCGTATCTTCGCAATGTACATTGGGACGACTGGTATGCTGTGTACGGTACAAGCTTCGAGTTTGCAGTGTCGGATGCCATCGTAGTAACCAAAGAGGGTGCCGAGTGGTACGCCGGCCTGCAAAATGCGTTTTCTTCCGTGGATGTTGAGGCGGCGTACTGGACAAGCAAGAATATCAGCTCATTTCAGCTGCAGTGGAGCAACGATATACAAATGGGCATCCGCGAGTCGATCACAGTCACCAACATGCTCGGGTGGGAACAATCGCTAACGACAAGCACCATAGCATACGCTACTCGAAGTTCCGCTTGGTCGTCGTTTGTTCTCAACTGGGCATTCTACGATGACTTGTGGGGTGCCGCCGTCACCAATTCGAGCCTTGTGCGCGGGGCCTCTAACTTCATAGGCGACACCACAATGGAAGCGCTACTAAACCTCTACCCCTTTACACCGTGTAGTCGAATCGTTCATGATGTCCTCGGACCTTTCCAGTCTATCGACGCGTTTCTCCAGCAACCGCCGCCTGCGCTCGTGGCTGCCGTCACTGCGCATTCTTCGGCCCTTGCTGTAGCATTACTTCGCGATCTGGCGCTCGTGGCGGCGCTAAAAGCCCTGCCGTCCCTGGAGCTCGACCCTGCACCACCTTCATGGAGGTCGTCTGGGTACACCTTTTTTGGTGGTAGTCCTTTGTGTACGTTCAGCACGGGCACCGCTCACGTGCAGCCGTCTTTTTCGTTTGGCGATACCTGCGGCTCACAGCCTTCCAGTCGCTTCTTCGTTACGCCCATGCCTACCGTTTTTGCTACTACCATGTTATATCTGCTCCAAGCGCCATTAAACACCACCTGCGACGCCTGCAGCCCGGCAACCGTCGATGTGTATAGCTCCGTAATTCAGGATGCGGTCGCGGTGACTTCGCATCTCTTCCGCAATGCCTCCGTCGTCGATGTATTGCTGCCGTATGCTCAAGGGGCTGCTGCAGAGCTAACCGCCGCTGGAATCGAAGTCATCCAGTTTGCACATACGCGAGGTGGCAGCCACACCGTGCTCCGCCAGCCACTCGTCGGTGGCATGTCATGGTCGTGGATCTTCTTTGGCTATGCAGCCCTATATGAGTGGGCCTTGGGCCTTCGCGAAGTCGTCTCGTTCCAAGGCGATGTTGCCACTTTTCGCCTTATTTCCGAGCGCGTCGAGCCAATTCCCTTCATGGCTAGCTCTCTTGAAGTGCCCAACAGCACGTCACGCTACATCTGGGTCACAGTGGTCATGACGACGGCCACCTTTATGGTAGTGGCCGTTGTCACGGCTGCATATGCCATTTCTGCGTCTCGTGACATGGATCTAAAGCAGCTGCACTATTTCAACCGAATCGTTGGTCCAGTTTGGATCGGTCGACCACTTCTACTTCTACGTGCGCTTGCGGCCATCACTGCATTATGTACGGCGCCCATTGCTTTCGTCAATGACGGTGGAGTCAACCGTTTTGAGTTCCACCCACGCTCCGTTGCTCACATCGTGGTCCTCACGGGCGAAGCCACTTGGTTGACATACGTCGCCAACGACGTACTTCTTGTGATCGCGCGAGAGCGCTCGCGCTGGGCTGCACCGGTCTCTAGCTATCTCGTGTGGCTTCTTCTTATTGCGCTTGAGCTGGCAGCTCCGATTCGCGCAACGGCAACGGTGGATCGTGCCTGCTCCCGCGTTGATTTCGTCGTAAACGTCGTTTGCCGCAGTGGCTCGGTGATCATCGGGTCCGAACACCGCATTTGGATTATCGTTGGAGTCAACGCTGTCTCGGTAGTT
The DNA here is from genome assembly GCA_002081595.1 of Achlya hypogyna. Lineage (NCBI taxonomy): Eukaryota > Oomycota > Saprolegniomycetes > Saprolegniales > Achlyaceae > Achlya > Achlya hypogyna. The sequence continues at coordinate 4,477 of JNBR01000631.1, forward strand.
GTTATCTATACATTTGGTTGTGCCCGGTCAAAAAGTCGGTCGACAATTTTGACGCCTCCGTACCTCGTACCTGCAGGGGCTGCTGAGTACTTGGCACCCCCGAATGACATTTGGGCGATTGATGCCGTTACAGCCTCCATGAGTGGCTTTCTTGTTTTGCATCTTGGCCGTCGTAGGTATATCTTTGATGCCAAGCTCTGGACACTGTTCCATGCCGAGAGCAACAATCCGACACTTGTCATGGTGCTCTCTGGTAAATCTGTCAGCGAGAGTTCAACTGTTGTGCCCGTGGCACGCCGACGTGTAACGGTGACCAGAGCAATGGCGGGACTTGCCTACCTCGTGGTGACTGCCGTTGGAAGTCTCTCGTATATCCAGCTCTCGACCGTTAACCTCGCTAACGACTTTTGGTGGGCCACCTTCAATACCACCGGCACTCAAACATTCGTCGCTAACTGGTTTAATTGGTTCGTGCTCATCAACCCCCACCAGTCATCTCAACGCTTTGACACCGTCCCATACATCGACATGAATGACTACTCAACGACAACCACGTTGATTTTAAGCTCGAGACTCTATCCGTCAATGCTACAATACGACAGTGGCACCGACTTGGCTCTCATGATCGACGGTCTTCGATCGATGGACGGCTGCCAGGCGCCGTGGATTGCCACAAGCTACTGCTGGCTTGACTTTCAGCAACAACTTGAGATGGCCAACACACCGGCGCGCCAAGCCCGGTGCACTGCCAACTATGATAGCAACGGTGCCGTCTATTTGGAGGCCGTTCTTCGCAACGTCGACTGGTCATCGTTCTATGACTGCTGGGGGACGTCCTTTGATGTCGCTATCGCCGCCGACGTCCCCACTCTCATGGCCAATGGTGGCTCCTGGCTTGCATCGCTTTCGACCAACTCACTCTCGGTTCCTGACGAAGTTCGCCACTGGCAGGCACACGGCATCTCGACATACACAACACAATGGCAAAACTACAAGACACTTGGGCTCCACGACACATTCTCTGTGCAGAACGCCTTTGGCATGCAGTACGCACTGACTCTGCGATCGCTCGATGGATCGTATCGGGTGGCTACTTCCACCTCGTGGAAGATGTACTGGACGTTTGCGAGCGACCTCTGGGCCGTCGCCACCAACGGCAGTGGCATGAGCGGTCGATCACTGATACGGCAAAGTGGCCACTTTGCCTTTCGGAACCAGTCACTGGAGACGGTCCTGAGTCTCAACGGGACACTGGCTGCACCGATCAACCCTGTGTACAATCTTTTCCGCAGCACGGTTGGTCCATTTGGGTCTGTGGATATTTATCACGTGCCATGCCCAGAGGCTCTGGTCAGGTTGCGGCACGACATATTGACGATGTTGTTTACGATATTGGCCGCGCAAAGTATCGACGGCTCGAACGCGGCCCAAGACAGCTACACCAGGCTTGCGCTTATGAGCAGTATGAGCCCTGTGCCAAAGCTCCTTCGCAACGGACCGTACCGCTGTGCTGGCGGCAATATGCTTTGCCCCGAAGTCCCAATAGCCTTTAACTTCTCCATTGGCATGTCGCAGTTTGCCGGTGTCGACGCCACATGCCACACATCTTTCAACGAGTGGATCTTCGTCTCGGCGCTGCAAGCAGTGTTTGCAGTTGCGACATCAGGTGTCGCCCTGGCGCCGGCGGCGGAAGTGGCAACGGCCTGTGCTGCAGAAGTCATTGCTCCTGTGGGATGCAGCGCATTCCTTTCCAGCGTTGCCTTGTTCGTCACCACCTATTTCAAACCAGCTGACCTTCTTGGCTTCCGCCGTCGAGCGCAAGATCTTGAGACTGTTATACAGAAAGGAGGAATCGGTATCGCGCAGTACACTCGAAGCGTGCCTTCAAACTCACTGGAGCTCTTCCACCAATTGCTCTTTGATGCTACGGACGAAACGATGCTGTACACAAGTTGGGCACTAGCCTACGACTGGGCTGCCGCCGTCCGCGAAGTCATCGCGATTCAAGGCGACGTTGCTTCAGTTTCTATTGTGACTGGAACGTCATCTTTGACGACTTATCCAGCCAGCGTTGCCGAGTTGCCCCTCAATGTGGCCAAGTATGTGCGGGCAACCTGCGTGTACATATCATTCGTTGTGGTCGCCATCGCAGGTATTACCGTGCTATATGCCGCAGCAACACACTGCACGTGCGAAGGCAACAATTTTTTCAAACTAAGCCGCGTCGGTGGCATGGTGTGGGTTGGCCGTCCGCTCCTCATACTTCGCAGTGTTTCTGCGCTCTGTATACTGAGTACCTCAATGCTCCAGCTGCGCAAGAACGGTTCCGGTACCGTGCTCGTTGCCGCTCGCGACCAAGTAGAGCCGACTATGGCCTTTTTTACCAAGGTCTTGGCCGCCAGCGAGCTTGGCTGGATCGTTTACATATACGATGACCTCTGCATGGCGATTACACGAGAATACGCGGCCAAATACACAACCAAGACAGCTATTTCGGTGATGGTTGTCGCCGCGGTTCTCAGCTTCACCCTTCCAGTCGTCCATAGTGTTACGTTGCAGCGCTCGTGCACAATCGTGGCCATGGACTACGAAATTTTATGCAATAGCGGCGTCGTCACCATTGGCTCCCTTCCTCGTCTCCTGGTGCTCGTGGTCATTGTTCTCAGTGCATCTACCACCATGTTCCTCGTGACTCGCATGTGCTGTAACCTGCGCGCCTACGATGTACGTGATTCGTACCTCCTTTCGTGCGGGGCCAATTACCTTTTCAAGAAAGTGGGATGGGTCCATCAAGGCATCTATCACATGGACTACGCTTCAGCTGTTTTGACTGGTCTTCTCGTCATGCCGTACAAAGATGATCTCTATGTGTTCGATATCAAGACGTGGCGCACACTAACCATAAGTCGCGAAGAGGTTTGCAACGCAACGCACCACCGTGTTGCACCATCGCACCTTCGATACACGGTACCGCTGATTCAATAAAGATCACTGGGAGTCGTTGTGAGCTTTTTCGTGTTGTAAGAATTCTATGCACCATGATGTGTCAGTTCTACTGCTCAAGTTAGTGGCCTTCTTCCTTCTTTACCCACTTACACGCTCTCCTGTCTAAACTGAGCTGCGGGAGGCAGCCAACGCTAGCAAGGCTCCGAGAGAGTAAACAATCTCCGACATGATAGCAGCAACTTGTCAAGTGAAATTAAGTTGACTCGCTTTCCAGTCAGCCATTTTCGGACCGCAGATGGCGTATGATGGCTAAACCATAGCTGGGGGCCTTTGTGGAGGGGCAAGCTGCCGTGATACGGCTGCCTTGAGAGACTGGTGCAAACACCAACGAGAAAAACCAAGACTCTTTGATGGTGATGATGACAAAGCCAACAAGAAAGATGCCAGAAGGATTTTCATCGCACTTCGATGAATGATCGCGCCTGGTGGTTTAGACCAACGCACATGAGACTAACCTCTACTGCTTGCGGGCACTCCAAAAAGCTCTGTATCGAGAACATCACATTCCAAGTCCTGAAAGCCACCATCACGAGCACAGACTCAGTTGACGCTCCCTTTTCATCTTTTTTTTTGTGAAATCATATTGATGCTACGATCCTGAACTTGAGTACTTGACGAAGAGGCTCTGGTGTCGCTTTAAAACTGCACGAAGGTTTGAAACAATACTTATTGTACCAACGCAGGCGATCTTAGCAAAGTGTATTTTTTGCGCCAAACACGACTTGATAGTGCACAGATTTTACACGAAGAATGACCCCGTGGTTAAATGTTTCTATGGTTCAAATGTCAACGGCAGCGCGGTCTTGTCGGGGATTGCATGAGCTTTGCTTTCGAACACTCAAACATGTAATAACTATAAAAACGTAGGTATTTTCCCTCTACTATCTGCGTTGAAGTAGTTCTTACTGTGGGTAATAGATATATAACCTATACACCAGTTTAATCCGGTTCCCTGGTAACACAGACAAGAAGCAAATACCTGTATATACCAGGGTTATACTGGTTAAAACCGGTTTATACCAAACTCTTGTTGTATCCAACGTTAACTTAAATGGTTTTCCCACAAGTCTTGCGGTAACCGGTTAAAATTCTTCGATTAAAACTTTTCAAAGCACTTCATTCAATCTGCCAAAAGTCGTCAACACTTCTTTAGTTTCAATTGACCTCATTTTAACACACAAATCAGAAGTGGTCGCCTTGGCGGCGAGGGGGCAGCGGAAATTTTCCATGGCAAGAGTATTTGGCCTCGTTGCGTCATCACTAGCCGGGCGCTAACAACCACCTCCGACAGTAGCAGGTGAGTCCACTAATTGCTGTAGCCAAATTGGACTAGAAGACGTACATACAATAATTGATCTTTTCAGTCGTACGGAACTTTTGATTGGGTGCGGAGGTTGCTTTTTAACCAATGGCCTACAAATGGTCAGAGCACGACGCAAGCGGCAGTCGGGTGCATGCAAGCTCGCGAGGTCCGCCGTCATCTTTCGTCTCTTCACTTCACTATCGTCATTCGTAGCTACCAATCTCAACTAGCTCTTCAGGCTGAAATCGCCGCCACCGTAGCGCAACTCCGGCTCGAGACGACAATCGCCATTCAGCGTGATGTCGTGCGTGTGCCCTTGCGACTCCACCCGCGCACCGTTGCTGCCACACCGGCGCCGCCACCGACGCCCGCCGTTGCTCAAGACAGAGTACCGGACATCCCACTTCTTTTTGCCCAAACACACACTATTCATGAAGCCCTGCCGTCGCTTGCGGACCTGTAAGAGACGATGCCTTTGTTCGTGAAGCATCCGCTGTAGATGCCTCCATGCTATTGCGAACGAGTTCAAATGCCTCGACGAGACGTGTGCGAACACCCAAGCCGCGATGCACATGCTTCGGGGAGATCAGCTCTCGCGACTCTCGGAGCTCGTCACATGGTACCGTCATTGGGCCGACGCCACCCAGCTCACGCTCGTCACCGCCCCCTCGATCGAGTCTCTATGCATCGGATTCTTGTCAATTGTGGACGTCCTTCCGCACATCGAGCCGATGAGTATAGCGTCCGGGGCGACAGGCAACTCCTGGGAAGACTCAGATGCCATCGAAGTGACTTGGGCTGGATGTCCCCGCCTCACTAGGCTCGAGCTCGTCCAATGCCGAGATATTTCCCACGCTCTCTTCATGTATCGAATGACCGAACGTTGCAGCTTACTGAGGCACCTGTGTAGGGCATTCCCTGGGCTCGAAGCTTTAACGTTATGCGGTAACTCGGACTTCGACAATATCGAGCCGGACATCTTGCTGTATCTGCCCATGTCGCTGCAGTTGCTGCAAATCGTTGGTTGTCCATGGCTTACGACTGAAAAGATTGTGGGCTTCATGCGCCAGCGACAGTCAGTGCTCAAAGGCGCACATCTGCGCGAGGTGCGCCTTGTCCAATGTCCTCTTGTTGATACCGCTCTCGTCATGTGTCTCTGGCGGCAATGGTTACCAAATGCTACTTTGCGGCTGAACTAAAGCATAGTATAAGCTGTTTATGGAATGTACTTTATTGCGACGACGAAATAGAGAACTTTGAATAAATCGACACTCAACCCTAGTCGTGGCTACCACAGAAATAGTTGGTCCAAACGGAGTACTCACGGCTCAATGTGTTGCGCGTCGCTGGAGCTACAACTCGAATAAGATCGTTTGCTTGAACATCGTAGTTTGTTATAAGTCATCGTCGGAATCATTTTCCCAGTCACTTTCGATGTCGACATCAAACACCTGCATGGCAATGGTTGCCATTTCTTCTTTTGTGATGGCGCGGTTGACGTCCTCCGCCTCCATTCGCACGCGCTCGGCACCCTCAATCACACGTCGAGCGTACAAACGTAGGAGCTCGTCTTCGTGCATCATAGCATCTTCCTCGCATATCTCGCCAATGGTCTGGCCACAGCGCAAAGTGTCCTGGAGCTCCATGCGCCAGTTTTCGTAGCTCGAGAGGGTGTAGAATCGGTGTTTGTCCTCTTCCAGGATCTTCTTCGAGCATTTAGTGAGCGTTCGTCGAATCATCTCGGGCGTGAGTACTGATAGTGCGGGGGCTCGCGCTTGGGCTTTTGCGGCCTCGGTCATTTTGGCCGCAGCGGCGGCGGCAGCGGCAGCAGCGATCTCGGCATTGGTCCACTCGTCGTGCATCTGGTCGTATGCGTGTCTTAGCAAGTCGTAGAAAAGCGTACTTCGCTGCTCGCGCTCGTGAAAATCGATGCGTTGAAGCCAACGTGGATGGGCTGTGTCCACAGCCCTCCGGACGTCTTCGCCAACCCATTTAGGACCCACCCGCAGCGCTACATGGGTTTCGGTCTTGATAGCGAACTCATTCCGAGCAAAAAAGGCAATATCGAGTACGAAAGTTTCGGTGAGCTTGGTTGCAATTGATGGGGTCGGATGCCAAGGGACCCACTGCAGCTCCAGCATTTTCTTGATGAACTACGACAACGATCACACCCCACGGACTCTTTCAGCTCTTCTCACATACCCCCATATCATCAATAGCAAACCTGTGCTCGATTTCGTGCTCGCGCAGATCGCATCCCGCGTTTTTGATCGTGAACCGCCGCTTAGCAACGTGAATGGACAGGACACTAGTCGCCTGTAAGCACTCATCAAGGGGCGATGGCCAACTCGCCAATCGGAATTCCAAAGTACGAAGATATTGTCGCGTCCGAGAGTTGCGACACAACTTGCCGTCGCGCTTGATAAATGGCTTGCAGTGTCGTTGTTGTCACGACGTAGTCAATGTGGTTGTACACGACTTCTATCTGGCAGATCGTGCGGCGTACTTGGCGCCGCACCACCGGTTCGTACTTATCAATATATGGTCGGATTTTGGCCGCGAGTGGATCCATGTGTACGTGGATCGCAGCCAGGAGCTGTAGGTGTCGCTGCCGCAAGCGCTGCACCAAGGCGTCGAACTCCTGGCGGTTCAAACCGCGGCGGTGTGCTTCATCCAACAGGGCATGGTATCGAAGAATTGCGATGTTCCAGCCGTGTGCAGCGGCTTGCGGAACTCGGTATTTGCGAGCCACAGATGCCGCGGCACCCATGAGTTTCCAGGCACTAATGGATGTCGCTCTTGGCGACGGTTACGTCGTTTACTTTCAGATCCAAGAGCATCTGAGAGGTGGAACTCAAGGGCAAAGCTAACATCAAATGGAAATGCTTGCTTTGTTGGCTGTCTCATTCGCCTGCAAGACGAAGAATGGAATGATGCCTGTGGCTATTTAATAGCATTGCATTCCAGCTGTACACCTGATCGCCGATGACTATGAGGACAACTAGAGCCCAGATGTATTAGAGACACCTTGTTGACGTCGTCGACAGCGACGCCGCTGGGTGAGTCAACCGGGCAGTGGGCGGTTGGTATGTTGGAGTAACTTTTGGACAATTCTCATGTTTAGGCTCGATGTGATCAGCGCAGGTACGAAGACTGCTCGATGAGTCATTTGCAACCGCCAGGCCGCAAGACTGGCGGGTTGCATTTTATATCGATCGAAATGGGCTTAAATTTGCACCAAAATGATTAATCGAATTGGTCTTCGCATCCAAACACGCCCGTTGTGGTTAAGAAGGAGCTATGGAGCTGGAAAACAACTGTAAATGGCCAAACCTCGTGCTTCACTATGGCACATCTTGTCACCAGCTTCATGCGTCTGACAGTAAGGATATTTTAAGTCTCCAAGCTCCTCATCGCTGGTTTTTACACGAGTGAGAACGAAAACTTGCCGGCCGCAATGTACACAAGTGGCTGACAAAAGTACGGGACATTAAAAGTCTTATGAGCGACTTGCCTGAAGTCTGCTGTCAACGACCATTCTGTGCGCGTTTAAGCGCTGCTAGAAATTGCGATGGCCAACAGACTGGGAATGACCGGTCAGCGGAATGACGGGTCATCGTTGTTCCTATGTTGAGCAACTCGACTGACCTGCACGGTACGATTAAACGTGGTGTTCATTTTCAGGCTTGGTGCTCAATTTGTTGGTGGCTTTCATTTTTTGCCGTCGAATGGCTTTTTGGGGACCTTGTCAAGGAGCACTGCAATCCGTGCGAGATCATATTTTTCGGCAGCAACCAAAATGGCGGACGCGGCAATGTCTTTGTTTTCGACGACCTCCCCGTTAGTTTCTCGTCGGCGCTGGTCTTGGCCAACCTTAATGATGTTGCTCACCTCGGAAATACCGACGTAAATGCTGTAGTTGTGTAGCAACCCTTCGTGCACCTACAACTTAAAGTCACGTTGTACGCTCGCGTTTCACCGGCACCTGCTTGGCCAAGCCAAACCGCCGCTTCTCCCACTGCTCCTCTTGGGCCTTCTGGTTGGCGAGTGCAATTTTGTTGTTTATGCCGATGCGCCAGGGCCGGTTGCGTTCTCGGTCATGCACTTCACCTTCGGATGGGTTGAAAGGAATCTTGCGTCGCTGTTGGCTCTTCAGCGTCAACGAGGCTTCCAGGGACGCTAGGACGTCGGGAGGCAGCGAGTCGATATTGGTCTCGTCTCCTTCACACGGTGTGCCGTCCGTGTAGGCATCGAACTTGCGATCGTTCTTCTCCTGGCGTGTCATATTCCCTCTACCCAAGAAGCATCGTTTCACCGTACTATTCTCAGACACGAAAAATCAACCGAAATCAATCGATTTAGTTCAGGCAACCACTACTATCGAGAAAAGGCTGGTCGAAGAGCTTAAACGATGTTCTTCTCGAAGAAGGGTTGGTTGTTGCGAATGCGATCAAAGCTGAATGCCGAAAGATCGAGCGTTGTGTAGCTTCCGTCGTGGATGAGCTCCGCGATACCACGCCCGGCCGCCGGTGACTGCTGAAGTCCATGACCGCTGAAGCCATTGATGCAGTAGAGGTTCTTGCGGTCTGGATGAAGCCCGATGATCGCATTCTACGCGGTCGTCATATCAACCGATAGTACGCGATGTGCAACTTACGTGGTCAAACGTATTATAGTCGTAGAACCCGGCCCAAGCATTCACCATTTTGATGGCTTCAAACGCAGGAACGCGGGCCGCAATCGTGGGCCAAATGACGTCATCGAAGAGAGCGTAATCTGGCACAAGTGGGTCGTCCCCGTTGCAGTCTTTGTCATCAGCTTCGTCAGGAGAGACGCCGCAAATAAACTGGCCTGAGCACCCTTCCGGTCGGAAGTAAACGCCCGATGGGTCTACGACGAGAGGCGAGCATGCTTTTCCCGTCCATTTGGCAGCTTCGGGGCACTGAAACACAAACACAGTACGCTTTCTACCACATCTTGTGAGCTCAAGTCCGCACTTCACCCAAGTGATTATTACCTTGCTCGGATGGGGAGATCGTGCACGCCGGCAGCGACGGCCGTGTTATGTGCCCAGGCGCCACTGGCGTTGACAACGTGGCCAGGCACAAGTTCCACCGTCTTGCCTTCTGTCGTCCGAACAGCAAGCTCGTGAATCGCCCGGTCGGTCACTTTCATGGCGCCTGCAAGCTCGCCTTCGATGAACTCGACGCCAAGATGACTGCACTTGCGCTTCAAGCCCGTGAGGTACGCCCAGGGGTCGAACCAGCCCTCGTCGCGCAATCCGAGGGCACCAGCGACGACGTCTGTCGTATCAATCCATGGGAAGCGGTCCGTGAGTTGATCTGGGGAAAAAATCTCCACCGGGGCGCCAATAGCCCTAGAGCCTTATAAACGATCCACGCCCACCAAAGAAAGTTGTACGTTTGCACGGCATGGTTGGCCTTGAGAGTTTCCCGGCCCTTGGCCGACGCAAGAAACAAATACCCGTTTTCGACAAAGTTGACGTCCACGGGATCGCAGCCGAGCACACTGAGGTTGTCCTTGGCGTTACGCAAGAACTCGAGGCCGTACTGACTCATGGCAATGTTTGGCTTCTCGGAAAATTGCATGCGAATACCGCCCGCCGAGAGAACAGCAGACGTGCGCTTGTACTAACAAAACGAGTGTCCGTGAAGTTGGACGATGGTGCGAGGCCTGCTTACCGCAAAGCTGCGTTCGACTACGGTGATGCGCAGACGCCCAGCGGCCTTTTGCGCGAGGTGGTAGGCCGTTGAGCAGCCCATGACGCCGCCACCGACGATGACCACATCCCGCAATTTGCTCGCCATTTCGACACTGAGGAAGGAGGACATTGATTGGCATCCATTTTTCCCTTCGTTGAAGTGCATACAAATCTCAAATAAATTTAATACCAAAACCGGCGTTAATATTTTAACATTTGAAACTTCAACTATTGCAAAGAAGGAATTACTCGTTGACCTTTAGGAAAATCTTTTATTTCAACAGAGATCTGTTTGCAGCAAGAGAAAAGCTTCTCAGTGAGTACGTAATTTGGAAGAGAGACATCAATACACCAAAGGCAAACTCAGTCGTGAGCTGCGATGTGCAGCTTCGTTGAAGACGTCGTCGAGGCGTGTGTTGAAGTCACTGGCGCAGGCGACCATGCACCTCCGTAGGCTGGGCGCCGAAGTTGCTGCGCCAGTTGTGCTGCAGTGCATCAAGGATGGCTTCGCCATCCACGTACAGTGCATTTGTTGAGGAGCACTGAGCGGCGTAAAAGATGCCGATTAGGACGAACGGTCGCATCGAAATATGCAAAATGAATCGAAAAAGCGAAGAGTGCGAGAGACGGTTGCCAGACGTCAAGATATGGAATTTCGATTGTCCTATCGCCCCCCAGCTCTCTTTTGTTACTCGGGCATCTGCACTCGCCAACATCAAGTGGATGTAAATTCATTCAAGCCCATTTGTTGGTCATGACTGCTTCGAGAACTCCACAACAATGAAAACCGCAAAAAAATTGATTGAACTCGTCGTTGCCTCGCTTCAATCGGAGGTATTATACCCCCGGAACGGAACAAGTTTCTAACTGTATCCTGCACGTGCATGGCGCCATGACAAAGCCAAACAACTATGACTAATGAGTAAAAATAAGACGATGTGGCTGCCGTCCTGTTTCTCGGCTTGGAGCCGCTTGCATCGTGATGCTGCGATGGACGAGAATTGGCTCTACAAAGTATCGATATTTGTCATGCTCGAAAACGTAAAAAATGAACGAGTTTTCTGCCCCGTTCTGGACAGGATTGATGCAACTTCATTTCGTTAGATTTGGTCGTGCTTGGGCGTCGGCTTTTAGCGCTTCTTCCACGCATGATAATGCGGAACTCGTACTGCTTCCTGTAGGCTCCACGAAAGGCTAGAAATGTATACGTTTATCGGGGCAATTGCCAAAACTAGTGAGGATTCACGTTAGCGTTGACAAAACCGGTACTGTAATTCCGTTAAATGGCGAAAACTACATTCCGCAGTTCGTGTCCGGATGAGTGAAAATTCGCACAATAAGTACCTTTTCATTTTGGCTTGAAACAGTGGTACCAACTCACCGTTCTCTTTGCCGCTTACGAGCATCTTGGCTTCGGGGGCGACACCCGCCGCGTGGATGTACTCCTGTGAGTCGCCCCAGATCCCTGCGTCAACGCATTAGGGCCGGCTCAATAATAAGAATACCTTGGGCTGCCCAGGACAAGACGCAAGTTTGAGTTGCACATTCGACATCCCGGAGGGACGACGGACTCGAAATCCACGCTCCATCGAACGCATTTACTACGAAGTTGTCGCAATAGCCCATCGAGCAAAATCGGACCGTAGACCAATTCGAACGCATCACTGTTGGCACGGAGGTACCGACTGTCTTTGGAAAAGTCCAAGTGGATAATGCGGCTAGACACATACCGCCTTGAGAGAACTACTAGGCATTGAGACAATACGCAGTGCTTTTCGAGCACTTAGAGCGCAACGTAGTTGTCCATAACTGCGTGGAGGTAGATCGTATTGTCGTAGGATCTGCCGCTTCAGTCAGGTCACTGTGCCGAACATCACGTACCCGATTGCGAGGAGTGTGCCGTCGGGAGAAAATTTATGTCGCTGATGCTTTGTTTCGAGTCGCGCCCTTCGTGAATGATTTCGAGAGTCGTAGCGTCCAGTACGACAAACTAGTCACCTTATGAATGCGCCGCGCAATATAATTCATTTCTTGCGGCGCCTTCCTTGAGCTGCCCTGTTGCCTGCGCTGCGCTTCCAAGCCCGATTGCCAGCATCTTTCCGTCACTTTAAAAAGTTACGGCCTTGATGGGCGTATCCATGACCACTTTACCAATCTAAGCAGCTGCATGTAGCCCCTGAGCAACCCACCAACTGCAGTACGAGCTACGTCCAAGGCTATACCTTACAGCAAGCCAAGCAGGCCAAATTGGCGTCGAACAGTGGGGGCAGGAACATCCGCCTCATTTGCCCGGGTGAGGGTTGCACTTTTTTCGTCAAGGTGGACAAGCGCCAGCTCGGTCGAGTCAAGATGGGCCGATGCAACGTCGAAAAGGCCGATCGTATGTACCCAGGCATATCAAGCACACGTGTATATTCTAGTTAGGATGTGCAAGCTTTCCGACCGCTGCTATAACCACAATGCATATTTCTGGAAGGACATCTAGTAGTAACAACAGACCAGACTAGTTTACATTTAATCACACCTAAAATGTTTCGATATCAACTGGTGTCCTGCACCAACAGCAAGAGCAATGACTTCCGCATTCTCACAATTTCTGTCGTAGAGCCTGGAGTCTCCGGCAACAACCGGATTGCGCGAGCATCGTCGTCAGTGCCAACGGGGTTATCATTGACGCGCCCACAGGTAAATGAACACCTCATTATGCGCTCGTGACGAAATCATCCTCCAGATCGAGCTCGCCTGTGGTATGTTTCAGACATGAGCTTGGTGCAAATGATTGCACCGTGCAACTAAGCCAAAACGCCGCCAAAGGATGCTTCTCAGTGTCCGCGCGGCGACCTCGACTAGCAGGCCCTTCAAGGTGGGGGATATTGTCTACCAGACTAGCATGGTGGACAAGGTGCAGCTTACTAGGGTCAAGCGCACGTTGTACCGTGCGCGCGCTGACATACAGAAAGAAATGGCGAAAGCGCTTCAGGCATTCCACAATCATTCTTCGATTTTGCAATGTCTGTGGCAATTGTACCGACTTTGGCGATTTGGATTCGAAATGACACTAGTTTTGGCAACGCAATGGTGAAAAGACACTAGTTTTGTCAGCACGGTACCGGTTGTGTCAACGCTAACGTAAATCCTCACTAGTTTTGGCAACTGCCCCGTTTATCGACGCCATTTCCTTGTTGTGCAAACCCAGCGTTTGCATTGCGGCAGTTTGGTTGCGGGACGACGTCATTCCCTTTTACTCGTAAGATCCATGGCACAAAGCTTGCTAGGACTGAACGTTGACCTCAAAGACATTTTGCTATGCCATCATGCCGCGCCTGGTTATTCGCTTTGTTGGCCACATGAAATACTAATATAGTTGATCAACATTACTGCGCCTAACTAAAGTGCAACCATCGGCGTCGTTGGTTTCGTACGTGCAACTGCCAAAAGGTGTTGCCTGGTTGCTATGAGCACAATCCGATTATAACAAATGGTCCGAGTCGTACCATCCGAGATGGCGCAGCGGTGGCTTGGACTTGGGTACCTCGCATTGTCTGTAGGATGCAGCATTTGGTTCCTCGACATCGTCAGTCCTGGCCTGAGCAACGATCTTTTCTGGCCCGATTTTAAGCCCACCACGGCTCATACATACCTTCTTGATGTCTTCAGCGCCCACCTCGCCATCTCGGGGCGTGCTGAGTTCGATCTCTTTGACCCTCGAGAGGCCATTGTCAAGAGCTACGGCCAACAAACGACAACGGCGCATTCGAAGCCGGCTTACCCCCGAGCACTCGCGCTAGCTGAGTACACCACCGTAAGAGACGCAATAGTGGGCTTCCGCTCCCTCGACGCCGGGTACGTTTTCAACCTCATGACACTCTACTGCTGGGCCGACTTCGACAAACGCTGGCAAGTTGCTCACACCGCAGCCCGACAGGCACGCTGCGATCACGATTTTTCCACAAACGGCGCCGTCTACCTTGAGCCGTACCTTCGCAACGTCCTGTGGAGCGACTGGTATGCCGCATATGGTTCGAGCTTTGAGTCCGCCGTCTCGGATGCCATCGTTTCAACTAAAGATGGCGCCGAGTGGTATGCCGGCCTCCAAGACGCTTTTACTTCCATGGACACTGAGGTGGCGTACTGGATGAGCAAGAACATCACGTCGTTTCAGCTGCAGTGGAGCAACGACATGCAAATCGGCATTCTGGAGTCGATCACAGTCACCAACATGTTCGGTTGGCAGCAAGCGCTCACTGTGACATACATCCCCTTTGGAGCTCGGAGCTCAATGTGGACCTCCTTTGTGCTCAACTGGGTATTCTACGACGACTTGTGGGGTGCCGCCGTCACCAACACCAGCCTCGTGCGCAGCGCACCCAACGCAATGAGCGACACCACCATGGAAGCGCTTCTCGGTTTATACCCCTACACCCCATGCAGCG
>JNBR01000632.1:0-13975 GCA_002081595.1 Achlya hypogyna
CTTGAAACTTGTGCTCCCGCCAATTACCGCTCTTGGGCACCCAATTTTACCTGTGCCAAGCTGGAAATTGAGGGAATATTTCCGCAGGAGGATCTTCCAAATCGATGAGTTTACAGCATTCAGCGAGAATTATATCGTTCAAGTGAGTATGAGCAACCGTAGTTTGACACTCCCTCGTTCTGTTAATGTAGCCCATTAAGCGAGCCGCATTCTGGTGCCACGTTTGGAGGCAGCGCAACGACAGGATCTATGAACAGTCGACGCCGCCGCCATGGGCAGTCACGCCATTCTCATCCGCGTCAACTTGTCGTACCTGCTCGACGAATTCGCAAGCAACAACGAAGCATTGTACGCCTCAATCAACGGTATTCGAATAATGCAGACTGGAACTACCACCACATACTACCCGCCGCTGGCTCCCACCCTTTAGTCTAGCAAACCCGACATTCATCAAAACCCAATCACTATGTGAATGGAAGTCCGATCGAGTCATCAAATATGAAGCAATACACTCCATTAAACACTACGAAGTCGATGACTTACATTCACTGCTAACAGGTGTGTCTCCTTGTGGTGAACACAACGAGGAGGACAAACCGAAATGTTCGAGCGGTGAATATACCGACTTCATTTTGACAGTACGTATTCGAGTATCGCAATCGGGTCATCGCGCCATCGCACTTGCTTGGGCTGAGACACTGCATGCGTCTCAAAATAAAGTCATCAAGTTAGTCGTCAGAGGCTGACTTGTCGGTCGGTACTGAGCCGTGCACTTGGTTCTCTGACTGGCGTTTTGAGGCATTTTAATGCAACTTTTATGCGGACTCTAGTAGCTGGCACTCCACAACATGGATGGATGTTTTTTGTACTGCGCAATGTGCAGTATTTATGTATTGGAAGTTTAAGAACGGGAAACAATTTACGCAACGGTAGCGGCGACGGCGGCGACGGTGACCAGGCCAGCGACCATGGTCGAGGCACCCGACGAAGCGGGCTTGGTCGTGGGGGCCGTCGTGTTGGCCGCAGCACCACCGGCAGCAGCCGTCGTGGCGGGGGTCGTCGAGTTGCCCTCGGGCTTGGCGGTGGTGGCGGTGCCGGTAGGGGCCGTCGTGGCACCAGCAGCGGCCGTGGTCACGGGGGCCGTGGTGGCGCCGCCAGCGGGGGCGGTGGTGGCACCGGCAGCGGCCGTGGTGGCAGCGGCGACGGTCGTGGCGGGAGCCGTGGTCTCAGCAGCGGCAGCGATGGCAACGATGGCGGCAAGGAAGAGGGCGGCGATCTTCATGGTGCTGGTGGTGTGGACGAAGTAAATTGTCGAATGAGGTCAAATCGGACCCCAAATCTTTTTACACATCCCTTTCATGTACAACTTTAGTACCAGCCCTCTACAAAGTTCTCAATCTGTTACACGGTACAGTAGCTGCAACCGCAAGTTGTGAGCAACCCACATGCGTCACCCAAAGTTGTGTACTCTGCTGCACGTGCCTTTACGGCAAAGCTGCCGATCCCTCGTACTGTACCGTAGTCGTCTCTCGCCGGCAAGTGTACATGGACCTGAGTTCATCGTGTCTTATCGAGACATGCTTCTGCGATTGCAGTGTCCTACAGGTCGAAGCGAATCAAGCACGGCCTCCCGGCCACAGCTGCTATCACCAGAGAGATACGTAGTTGCACTTGGCCCATCGAACGGTCTTTTCAAGTGCACCAGACGTTGGCAGCGACCCATTTTAGCCCTTGTCAAGGTCTTTTGATGCAGCCAACAACACCTGTCTAGCGGCCAACCAACCTGCTGTCCACCGCACAAATATCCATGCTTTTTGCACCAACGTCCATGCGATGTGGAAAACATGTAAGTTCATTCGCAAGCTAGTGCATCCTGTCGCCTCTACAAGTGCGTTCAACCGACGGCGGCAGCGCAACCGCTGCATCCCGACGGCACAACGGGTCCAGTTTGCCTCCTGCTAGGAACGCTACGTACACGGTGTACCTGCATCAAGCTGCATTACTATGCTCAAGTACCGTATTCGATTGTCGTCGCTATGTACCTCAACGTTGTAAAAGAGTTGGTAATCCCACCTCGAATTTTCAACCTGCTTGGTTTCGGCCCAGTTACACCCAAGGCGGCGGCCATGCCCCTTCCAACAAGCCACTGGTGACGTACTCTTTTCCCCGTCGTCGCTCTACCCGAGGCGGCCACCGTCTTTGCCTCGGCAAACGTCGCACATCGTCTAGCCGAAGCGACATCGAGTTCCCGGGTGGCCCCCGCGACTGGTTGCCGACAAGGCGCATGCATTGCACGCCCACTGGCATGAGTTCTGGCACCAAACATATCTTGTCGCGGGCGGTGCGAGTGGCTAGTGCCAAAGGCTAGAAAGGCCAGTCATTTGGCCTCGCTTGGTGCACACATGGAGATGGATAAGCATTTGTTAAAGCAATGCAAGCCATGAGGGCCACTACAACACGACGTAGCTGTCGCGGCCTTGGCGGGTACTGGGTTGGGGCTCGAGCGTGCCGTTCTTGCTGCGGTTGCGCAGCACCGAGCCGTTTTGCGATCGCCCGCCTTGCGACGACAGGTTGGTACCGTTGCGCCGCGTCATGAACGAGCGCTCCTCGACCTATGCCCCAGCGTGGGCCTTGTCATAGCAGTCGCGATCCTACCGAGCGTTGGGCCAGCGTCTGGTTGAACTCTTCGAGCGCGCGGTGCGTGTCCAGGATGTGGCTCAGGTCCTCTGCAAACTGGTTGTTCACACTGAACGAGCCCCGCGTCGGTGCCTTGCCGCGTGCCGGCTTGTCTGCACCTTCGTCCATCTTGCGCACCATTTCCGCAAAGAGCGAATGCGGCTTGTTCATGAGCTACACCGCAATCAGCGCCCGTCTTTGCCAGACCCGCACCTCGCTGTACGTGCCTACGTCGACCAGTTTACCCGCTTCCATGACAAGGATCGCGTCGGCGTTTCGGGTGGTCGTCAAGCGATGCGTGACAGACACAATCTACGCGGTGCATAAGTCGACACCGACGAGACGGTCCCTGTACCGTCATCTGCAGCTTCTTGGCCAAGCCCTCAAGCGTCGCCACAATACTGGCCTCCGTTTCTTGATCAAGGGCACTCGTAGCTTCGTCCAACAAGAGAATGCTACAGTCCCCATGTCAGCACCACGACTTGGCATCGTCCTGTACCTGGGCTGGCGCACTAAGGCCCGGGCCAAGCAGATACGCTGTGACTGACCGCCACTCAAGTTGACGACTGCGTGCTGACCGATGACGGTGTCGTAGCCGTCTTTAAGCGTCTTCACAAAGTCATGGCACTCGGCCAGCTTGGCCGCTTCCAAACACTGTTCGCGCGTGGCCCGTGGGTTGCCATACATGATGTTTTCAAGGATCGTGCCGTTGAGGATGCCACCGTCTTGAAACACAACCGCCATTTGCTCGCTGAAGCTGGCCTTCGAATAGCCGGCCGTGTCCACATTGTCAACGCACACCGTGCCAGCCGTCGGCGAGTAAAACTGCATGAGGCAGCCCAGCAACGTACTCTTGCCGCAGCCACTCGGGCCCACAATGCATGCGTAGTCGCCCTGTCAAGCCACGTTGTCAGTTTAAAGCCTCGACAACTTCCACCGCACCTTTTGAAACGTAGCATTGACATCGTCGAGCGTCCAGTGCTCCGCATGAGGATCGTACTTGAACGACACATGCTGGGCTGAGAACACATGCATCATGCGAGGCAGGGCCGGGCGGCGGCTGTCTTCCTTTTCGAGCTTGTCAAAGTCGTCGGCGGCACCGTAAATGATGTCGTCGATGCGCTGCAGCGACGAGGCATTGCCGATGGCCACACGCATGAAGCCGCCAAGCACCGTCACGGGCGACGAGATGCGCCCCAGTAGCGTCACGCATGAAAAGTAATCACCGGCCGTGATGTCGCCTCGAAACACCTTCATCACAAGGCAGGCCGTCATCACTTGAACGAAGATGAACATGGCCGATTCGATGTAGATCTGCACGACGCCCGACCAAAAGTCCTTGGAAAACTGCGCTTTGCGAAGGTCGCCAATGCTGTTGCCAAACTTCTTGAGCAACGGATCACGAATGCCATACGATCGAACGACCTGCACTCGGCATCAGACGGTGCTCTAGTCCTGGCCAAACAAACCTTTTGGCACGCTACGGCGTTTTGAAACTCGGCAGCCACGTACGCATTCTTCGAGCCGAACGACTGCGACTGCGAGCCTACATCGTGCTCATTAGCGCACCAACAAAGGCGGAGCCACGTACCGGCCAAACCCTGCGGGCCAGAAGTCACAACGACCGCCGCAAAGGCAAACGACATGAGGCCGACAATCGGCTCCGAGTACATGAGATATGCAAACCCGGCAATGATCGAAACGATCGGGTTCATGAGATTCTACGCACACACATAAGCACTGGGCGCCACCGTGGACGTAAACGAACCCAAAACACTGCCTGCCACATCGAGTTCACACGGGCAATGTCCGACTGGAACAGGTTGTTCAAGTCGCCATCCGAGCGTTCGGCAAAGAACAGCGTTGGCTGGCGGAGGATCACTTCAAGCAACGAGTTTTGCATCTTTTGCGTCGCTTTGGCAATCATTTTGGACTGGAAGTACCCTACATGGCCCTTGCCCACTGGATTCGCTTGAAGACAACGTACCCATCGCATAGTCAGCGATCGTAAAGGGAATGCTCACGGCCATGACACCGATGACACCGATGGCCAGTTGCTGCGGGGGTGAGAATTTCAAATCGGCGAGCTTGCCGGTGTCGTCCGTCGTTTGGTTCTTCCATTTGAACTCCGTGTACAGCGACAGCCCCGTGGGGTTGCCCATAGAGTCATAGTCGTTCAACGCATAGGTCCAGGACGTGGCTGGGAACCCCTTGTCTGTGATGATCTGCAGGAAGTAAGCGAAGATCGGCGTGATGGAGGCTGCCACAAGCACGACCAGCGTTGTGCAAAACAGATCCCATTTCTGCGTCGACCTACGGGCAGCCACGGTTAGCAGGAGGCACCAAGGGTCATCTTCGGGTACCAATGACCAAACGTTGAGCGGATCACATCAAGGGCACCGTACGCGTTCTGGATGGAGGTGGCATCGATGTCACGCAGGAAGGCCAGGAACTCATTGGCGCGAATGTTCTTTGGGCGGTAGAGCAAAGCACGCTCGAGGAAACGCATAAGCTCTTCGCGGGTCATTTCGCCGTCGTCACGGCCGCAAATGATAAGCAAGTCGGTTTCCATCATCTCGACAGCAACGGCCGTGACGCCGGGAATGCGGCGCAGCGACGCCCGAAGCGATGCCATGGAAATGCGAATGTGGTCGTGGTGGGCATGGTTGTGAAGCTTCTTCGAAAAGGTACGAGCGCGCGGCTTGAGAATGATGCGTGCAGCCGCCAACATCACGTAGATCGCATCCAAGTACAGCTCGACCTGGTTCGTGCGGTACTTGTGGTTTGTTTCGTACGAATTAGTCCAGCCGTCTTCGTAGACCTTGAGTTTCTTGAGGTCGTCGGCCCAGTAGTACCTACATCAACGTCGTTCCTATCTCTTGGTGCTGGGGGCGTCTACCGAGAGGCGAGCGACGCTGCGAGAAGAATAAATGCCAAGAGATCACCGATGCTCGCGGCCGAACGGAAGAAGGCTGAGCGCATGGCCAAGAGACGAAGTAGCATGTCAAAGATGTAAATGACCATGCAGCCCGACGATCCAAGGCGCGTCTTGAGCCCGTACGTCACGAAGTTGGTCGACGACGTAAAGCACACCGCGACAAGGTTGCCAAAGAAGTCGATCGCAAGCAATCCCATGAAGAAGTAGTGCCACTGGCGCGAATCAATCATGCGCAGGCAGCCAAGGCGCGACTTTTGCGGTGGAATCTTGGGCTGGCCGTTGCGGCCACGCGGCGGACTTTCCTCTACCATGGGTGTGAAGTCAGCTCCGGTCGGCGTGTTGTTCGCTTCGGCCATGGACGATGGCTTCCTCGTCGGGCGCGGCGGGGCCATGTCCTCTTCCTCACCGGCTCGAATATGGCGTTTTCAACCGGAATGTCCAGGCCGGATAGCGTAACCGGATGTATTTTAAGAAATGAGGGGACTAACTACATGCACCCTTTCTAAGCTTTCAATATGTTATTTTACCTAGCAATTTGTATGGAATTAAATTCAGCGCAAAAATTACCAAGAAATTAACCGTCCGAGAGCCAGGATGAAATTGCCATTTCCCATACAAAAGACATACCAAAAGCACTTAAAGTTTGTATGGGACGTGAAATATCCAGACCAGCCAAAGTGATGGGTTGGTCAACCTGAGCTCTTGACACGGCGCCTACGATGGCAACCCAAGGCTGCTGCCGGCCGCTGCTGCGAAAGACAGCGGAGGCAGCTTCGCCCTGCGACGCCACTGCTTGCTTTCAAAGGCAACGGACCAAGGCGCTGGAGCTCGGCGACGGTGGAATGGGCAGAGCCATCTGGCTACCTCGAAGCCATCAGTTTGGCGCAAAAAATCACAAACCAAGCCCATTGCCCATGCCCAAGGTCGTAAGCTCTTGTGCAATCATTGAAACCAACGATCGTACAGTTGCCTCCTATTTGTTATTTTGCCGTGGCGTGGCAGCGTCGTGCATAAATGCGTCCTCTGCAACCGCATTGCTGCTGCATTACCGCGATAGAGGTGGTGCACACTTGTGAGATAGCACTTGGTTTGGCAGATATATATGTGTACAGATCCCTTGACCGATGCGCACGGCCGCCAACACATTCGTGCCAAACACACGACAGCTACGCCTAGAGACGCTCGACCGTTGCAAGCAGGGAGGGATCAGGCCCTTATCTGATCCACGAGCAAATCGCTGATGCCACCGATTTCACGTCCAGCGCAGGATGATGGTACATGTACAGTATGTCGTCTATCGAATTTGGATTACAGTGTAGGTGTGGGACTGGACAACATGATTTCTCTCGACACTCTCATCGGCGACGGACGACAACACATTTAAAAGAAAATTTGCGGCACGGGCGTCGGGCCAGCCGTCACGTTGTACTGCGTGGCGTTGGGCAAAGGAGTCACCACGGGCGTTGTCATCACGGGCGCGGTGGTCGTCGGCGCCGTGCTCGCCACGAGGTCGGCGGCGAACTGCGTAAACGTCTGGGCCGCGTACTGCGAGCTTGTCATGCCGGTCGTCGGGTCGTAAATGCACTCGTCGATGGTCTTGACCCCGGACGAAAGCAGCGTCCAGAAAGCCTCGCAGTTGGCGCTGCCAGCGATCTTAAGAGCCTGTTCGTGCGTCCATACATTCATGAGCAGGTTGTCATTGCCCGTGTCTTGGCCGCACGCTTCGGCCTCACGGCTCGTCATGGCATCCATGATGGCCATGCCCACTTGGTCACCCGTGCAGGGCTCAAGAGCAGACGTGGCGGCGACGGCAAAAGCAGTAGCGACAGCAAGGCGGAACATGGTGGAATGCGAGTGCTACCGCAAACGGCAAATTGAAAAATGAGGTTCGCATGCAATCTGCCCGTGCAGCCCCTCTGCACGTGGATTGCCACAAAACGGACCCTTGTTAGTCACGCATAACGTTAAACACACTGTTATACGTTTTAAGTTCTTGTAAGCTGATTTTTCAGTTAGACCACACCTCCTGTAAAGTACGGTACTGTGTAAAGTAATTATCAATCAGTGCCTGGTGGACCCAATCAACGACTTGGAAAAGGGATTAAATAATCCTCCTAGGGACATCTACCTCTGGCCATACCACGGGAAATCTTCCATGGTAAGACAGTATCGTAGGCCTGGTTTCCTTCATGGCATTGTAGCAGGAATGGGCCTTCAAAGTTTTGCATTCTCCCGGCCTCGAAGCCTTTCTTGTGGCATCTTTAGCCACGATTCGAGTTCTGCATTTATATTTTACTCTAGAAACTTGCACATTTGCGCTTTTTGTAGTTTGAAACAACACAATGAGTTCGTGATGCTTAAACCGGCGGAAACGAGGATATCAAATTTGGATTTGTGTATTTTAAACTACACGATGACACAAGTTATTCCTTTGAGGCTTGCCACGTGCATAATTCGACTGTGAATTCGTTTGTTGAGTACCGCACTTAATCCTAAACAAGTCAAACAAACGTTAAAACAATCTTCAATGGGTGCAGTCGTTAAGCCCAGGGTAATCGGAAAATTACTCCTTCCTGGAATAACCCTCAACTATGAACAGCCGAGCAGGGCAAAACCTCAATCGAATCAAACAAAGCGATATTACCCTGCCTCAAATCACATAAGTAGTAGACTAGGTACGAAGTCAACGAGAGCAGTCCAAACCATGAGCCGCGCGCGGACTGTACAGGCGATGGATGGACATTAGCGTTTGCTTCAATAGATATTGAAGCAAGTTCGATCAGGAGTACACTGTAGTACTGGTACCGACATTTGGATAGAAAGGACCTGGTATGCAGCATTGCATGGCGCGACGTTGTCTGTGCAAGGCTGTAATGCTTGTCTTCGTCCGTAGATATAGATTCCGAACGATGGTATCTCGGTACTCGAACGTGTGAGTTCGGAAGCATTTCTACTTCACCTAGCTCACCGTCGCTTATGTATCGGCTTGCTTCGCGTCTCAGTAGCGTCATATCATTGCATTCCTGGTTGAAAACACCACACATAGTCCCGCACAAACACCATAAATTGAAAATCGAATCTTCCTTAAAGATCGTGACACAAAATTGATTGCTCTTTCCACTGCAGTGTACTACGTGCTTCGATTTCAATGTACTGTAGTTTGGTTTTGACGTCCCATGGCATTGCCAACAAAAGACATTAATGTTAATCCTTGCTTTCCAGAAAATAGTCACTATGGAATTACACAACATAGTGGCTCCTTCACATTCCTTTCTACAGTTCAAAGGCGACGGCTAGGGCGATAACTGATGTGGCAAGAGCCGCCGATGCAGCCGAAGACGTTGTGCTCGTGGGTTTCGGAGACGCAGGCGTCATGGTGGTCGTTGGTGCGCCACTGCTGCCGGCGCCTGAAGCCGCCGCGGGGGTCGTCGCATTTGCGCTCGGTTCATTTACAGTCGCAGTCGTGGCGCTGGGTGCGATCGTCGTGGTGCTCGGTGTGGCTGTCGTGGCTCCGGTTGAGCTCGACGGCTTGGGTGTCTCCGACGTCGGCTTTGGCGTCGTTGGAGTCGACGTTGTGGGTGCGGGTACCGGGGTCTGCGGCAGGCCGCCCGTGCTGGCGATGATGTCGTTGGCAAACTGGGAGAAGGACATGGCCGCGTACTGCGTGCTGGTCATGCCCGTGGGGACGTGGTAGATACACTCCGGAAGCGTCTTAACGCCGGCCGCGAGTTGATCCCACATTTGTGCGCAGTTTGAGCTGGTCGTAATCTTGACTGCCTGGGCATGCGTCCAGACGCTGCCGATGATGTTGTCATTGCCCGTGTCCTTGGCGCACCCAGCGGCCTCGGGGCTCATGAGGGCACCCATCACGGCCATGCCAACGTCCTCGCCCGAGCACGGTGCGAGTGCCGCCGCGGAGGCAACGGCTGTAGCAGCAAGGGCAATGCGCAGCATCATTCAAGTTTGGAAATGAACTGAACGTTGGAATCATCATCCACGCTGCGTCCGCGCTAGCGCCGCAAGCAATGGGCGCGGTTGAGACATGCCGGTTTACGTTAAACATCCTGGCATCACGTTATACGACGCTGACCTCCAGTTAAAGTTAGTTTAGCGTGTGAAGCACGTTGAGACTGATTGGTGCAAAGATACGCTTCACAACGTTTTTTAATGGAATACAAAGCACAAGATAGCAAAAGGTTCAATGGTGCAAGGGCCGCGGATGCATCGTGGCACTGCATTGCATGTTCAGGTCGGTGCACGCAAGTTGTTGAAGTGAGTCTATTTGGGTATAATTTACACTGAGCTGTTCCTGCTGTGGGATGGACTATCGACTCTATGCGTGTTTCGGTCAATGGCAGCAGCCACGCCATGCTACGTGATTTTGTCGAAATATGGCGATGCATGGGAAATACTAGTACAGCATGCATCAATTTTCCACCTTAACTGTATCTACCTCTGTTCAGGCAATATTGTCATAGTCCACTACATCAATTTACTCGAGAAAACGCAGTTTTCGGTAGATTTTGAGACGTTGTGGTTGTTAAACTTGGAGTCTAAAAAGTTGTCGTTCAACATACTGAAAACGATCCTGGATGGATTGCTGGCAATGGTAATCCGAGCTTCCGTGGCTGTCGTGCTCAGGCCGTTCCTAGTCTTGTACTTGTAGTTAAAATATCTAAAAAAGGGTAAAATCCCCGTGTGAGGCTTCGATCTGGCATTCAAGGCGAGCATGTGAGGCCTCGATCTGGCATTCAAGGCGAGACTCTTGAAAACCGGGCAATGTTCATCGCGTTCGAGCTCCTGGTAGAACTCAAGCAGCCAGACTTGTCGTACCTCTTCGGATACGTCTCGTAGATGTTACCGTTGCCCGTCGAGAGGCGCCCAAACTCGCGTTTGAGTTCGCTGATCTCGTCTTCGTTCTGACCAGGTGCCCACAAGGGCGCACGACCGCAGCCTCGACCAGTGGACATGCATCAAATATGCATTTTTATTCAAGATGCAGGTTTCTTGAGTTTTTACCCAAGTAACGCTAGTCAGGGTTGCTCGATGCCAGGAAGGTTTTCCGGGATGCATTGGTGTGTAGCATACCGAAGCAATTGCAAATGCATCGTACGCCCTGATATTAGTGATGTGGTGTCGTTTCAATTGTGTAGAAGAAGCGGCGACGGTATCACGTGGCGCTGCGGTCGACAAAAAAGAGGAAAAACAGGGGGCAATGACCTTGAGCATCTTGAGCTGCAATAGCTGCAGTATACTCAGGCGGTACATGAGCTCCGCAGCGGTGTCAGTGCGTGGTAAACATCAGCTCAAAGAGCGGCCAAGGCATGTCGTCGGTAGTGCAAGCGCCAGAGCATTGGTGAGCTGGGCAAACCTCTCAGTAATCGTCTCTGAGCACATTAGAGCACAGATGATTCAGCGTCACAATAGATTCGTTAGCCCCGAGGGAAAATGCGAGGCGTGCCAGAATCGAGACAAGATTCAAGGATGAGATCAGGTTGAAAGGTGGCTGCTACTTGCTCCAATGCAGCCAACGAAGTGTAAAAGTCGGTCGGAAGGAAATAGTGTGCCGTCAGCGGAGGACAGGGTGGGCACTAGGGGGCAGGAAACGCCACAGCCGGACGGGCGGGTCCAGCGACGATGGCGCTTCGGCCTAGGGCGCTTGCGGGTACATAGCAAATTGCTACGATGACCAAATCATTAGTTAGGCGTGAAGGCAGTTTCCTTTAAGTTTCCGCGGCAGCTTTTAACCAACGTGCGTTATTGAATTTCGTGTCAGATGCAACGGAATGAGTCACGGGGCAGACCGTGGGCTTCCTGTGCGCTTGGCTACCTCTATGTACTCACCTCCCTTCTTTGGAGCATCTATAGTCTCGTTCTCTTTTGGCCGTCGGCCGAGAACGACTTGTTTTGGCCCAACTTTTACAGCCATGGGACGTACTCGCTCCTTCAGCGAATCCTCAATCTTCAGCTCACGCTACTCTATTCAGACGCGCCAACAACTGTTGATTTGCTTGCTCCCGCCGCGGACGCATCGGTGTTTGATCCGATTGTTGGGGTGCCGTCCGTCTACCCGCGCTTCGTTGTGTACCACAAGCTTACATCTGTATCAGTGGCCATCACGGGTCTTCGAGCCATGGACCCAGGCTTCGTGACAGCCATGATAACCCCCTACTGCTGGGTGGATCTGGCGCAACGCTGGGCTCTGGCACACACCGCCAAGCGACTTGAGCGCTGTCGGAAGCACGATGTCGACAATGGTGCAGTGTACCTTGAGGCTGTCCTTCGGAATATCGATATGACGCAGTGGCTGGCACAAAACACCAACAATTTTTACGACAAAATCGCTGCCGGCGTTGCCGAACTTGGTGGCGATGCGTGGGTAGCGGCGATCGTCTCCCACCGCATAGAACCCTTTTCAAACGAGGTGGCACTATGGCGCACCGCTGGTCTCCTTCGCTTCCAGTTGCAGTGGGCAAATCGAATCCAGATCGGAATCGACGACCAAATTTCAATAACCACGGCCTTTGGGAATCTGGCAGGGTACTCCATCAAAGCCATCCCCGTGGTTAACCTTGGCGCATCCTGGTGTTCCTCGTATATGTACATGGCGCTTTTTAACGACTTCAATGCGCTCAGCAACAACCAAAGCCTTGTCATGAACACCTCCAACTGGATCGGTGCCAATGACAACCGCCAGCTTGAGAATTTTGACGTGAGTTTGCCTCTCAACCAGGTCTACACACTTTTTCACGACACTGTCGGCGCCCTTGACGACATCGATCTGCGGTGGATTTCGATTCCACCCACACTCAGCGACACTGTTGCCACCTTTCGCGCTGCTGTACTCACCCGCCTTCGCTATGGCGACACCGCATTCTTCTCGGCGCTCTCTAGAATCGAGACCATCTCTGTACCCACTGTACCACAAAAATGGCAAGATGCCTCGTTGCGTTTCCTTGGCGGCAATCCCATGTGCAGTTATGGAGCCTCGCTACCGTTCGTTCAACGCTCTTTTGGCTTTGACGACGCCTGTGGAACCCAAGTAGCAATGGCCGACATGTGGTCGCCTTTTAGTGGACTGTTTGCGCTTACCATGGTACAAGGTGCCACCAACAGAATCTGCGCTAATGTCCCGTCGATGCCAGCGCTTTGCAACGACCTCGTGACGGCCACCGCTGCGGCACATGCCCTCCTTAACTTGTCGCTACCCGCGCCACCCTTGACTGATTTGGGCTTGTCCAAAATGCAGTTTGTGCTCGACCCTTTCACCGGCCTGCGCATCGAGACGATGTCGTTGCTCGACGAGTCTTTTGCGTTCTTCGGTTGGCTTAACATCTACGACTGGGCCCTCTTCCAGCGCGAAGCCGTTGTCTTTGAAGGCGACAAGCGGGCATTTCCGCTAATGTCGTACTATTATGAGCCGCTGGCACCACCAACACCCGTTCACAACGACCACAGGGGCGTTGCTCAGTACCATTTGTATGCCGCATGCCTTGTTACCGTTGTGCTATGTCTCGTAGCTCTCCTCGCGACAGCAATCTGGGTGACCAACCGTTCGTGCCGCCCGCAGTGGCATCTATTTTCGCGCGTTGCTTCTGCCGTCTGGCTCAACCGTGGCGTCTTATTCTTACGGAGTTTGTTTGCTACCTTGATGCTGGCAACAGCGACGGTGTCGCCCGTCACGACTCACACCGGTCAAAACCTTGTGCGCGCGTATAATAGCCTTCTCACATCTTTCGTCCTCGCTAGCGAAACAACTTGGTTTAGCTACGTTTGCCACGACTTTTTGCACCCGCTTACAGGCGTACACACCCGGGTTTATGCCCCGAGAAGCACCTTGCTCTCGTGGGGTGCCGTCGCACTCATTGATATCCTTGCGCCAGTCGAAATGCTCGTGGAGCTCGATCAACAGTGCTTAATGCTCAACATGGACTATCAAGTGTACTGCACGAGCGCAACCGTAATGATCGGTGCCATGTCACGGGTGGGACTCATTTATGGGCTACAACTGGCCGTGATTGCCGTGGTCTACGCAGCCGCCGTCGCACAGCCAAAACTCGTTCAGCCATCCGTGCTACCTGTGGCACCGCTTCTTTTTCACTCATCTGTCGTCGCATTTACTAAAGAAGACGAACTAGACGCAGTGACAGCCGCCGTCGGCGGGCTCTTTTCGATGTCCGCGGGCCGTGTTTTTCACGTCAACCTCTGGCGCCCCGTGAAATGTGTCGACCCCGATCGAAACTTCAGCCTGTGCCTGCCCCAATCGCCCCGTCGGAATAGTCCGACCACTGATGTCGTTTTGCCCTACCGCCACTTGTCGTCGATGGCCGTGTGCATGGCGTACTTGGTCTGCACGCTGAC
>JNBR01000052.1:0-12227 GCA_002081595.1 Achlya hypogyna
GGGTCTTGGTGCAAGGCGCCGTAGTCGGGGCCTTAGTGGTGGGTGCAGGTGTTGTGGTGCACGGCGCCGTAGTCGGGGCCTTGGTGGTGGGCTTGGGGGTTGTCGTGCACGGCGCCGTGGTCGGGGCCTTAGTGGTGGGCTTGGGGGTTGTCGTGCACGGTGCCGTGGTGGGGGCCTTGGTCGTAGGCTTGGGGGTCGCCGTCGTAGGGCAAGGGGTGGGGAACGTCGGCGCCGGCGTCGGAGTGGAGGGCGGGGGAGTGGGGTAGATATCGTACGACTCCGTTTCACTGAAAGGCTCAAAGCCTTCTTCAAGGACAGTCTCTTCACTGTCAAAGTGGACAACACCGTTCTGGGCCTGGTGCTCGGCGGAGACGGCGGCGACACCGAGGGCGGCGATGGCAATGACTGATGCGATCTTCATGTTAGGTATACCTTTCACGCCGTGTGTGAGAAGGGTCGAATGACTTTGCTCGAGCCGAGAAAGTTGGGGAATGAGCTGCGGTAGGTCGTGTTACGACCGCACCACCTGGCGCGCCAGAACAGCATCTCTCGTGTGAACGGGTGCATTTTTATTTCGGGCCATGTATCGTCCTCCAAGCATTCGAATGTCGCGCTTCAACCCGAGCGTGCGTGACCCACCCTGTGACAAATGCGCTCCGCTCCATCACAATGAGAATGGGATTGGCCCGTCCACCGCGTCGGGTTTGAAGCCACCCCTATACGGTGCAGCGCTTTCCGACCGTAGAGTCACCCGACACTGCGTGTGCATGCTGCCGCTTTCTTCGCGGCGAGGCAACTTTCGTCGGGACGGCCGCGCTGTCGCTCCCCAACCACCCCACGCCCTTGCTCCTCGCTTCGTCCGTCGGCCCCGAGCGACACCGACGGCCTCCGAAGCGACACCGACGGCCTCCCGAGCGATACCGAAGCATGGGAGCGCAAGGCCTGATAGACAACACGGCACTGGATTGAGCCATCGCCCTGGTCCCGGCGCGTAATGTCGCCGGATGTGCACTGTACGTGGCGAGGCTGATCCCGGGTTCCTAAGACCGTCTCAAGATTC
Source organism: Achlya hypogyna (assembly GCA_002081595.1). Taxonomy (NCBI): domain Eukaryota; phylum Oomycota; class Saprolegniomycetes; order Saprolegniales; family Achlyaceae; genus Achlya; species Achlya hypogyna. Next base: position 1,061 of record JNBR01000052.1, read on the forward strand.
GTTTGTTTCTCCAGATGGTCTCACTAGCGACAGTGAATTCGTGGACTGTGGCGAGAAATGAGACGGTACGGAGAAAACTCAGCCAACAGTTACGCGTCAACAAACGGACGGCTGGTACGAGCGCGCCGCTTTTGTGCGCCGATGGAGAGTCGGTCGTTCGTTCACCCACCGCCAATGCTAGCAGGTGGAGCACACGACTTTGAGGAAGCAACGTGGCCGGGCGTGATGGCGACGCCGTGGACCTGTCCGGGTTGTGAGCAGAAAGCCGCAATTCGAACGCAACATTTCAGCACTCGCCGGGTCGGAGGGACGTCCACGAGGCCGGCTGGTGCCACAGGCGATGGGCGACATAAATGGTCGTTGAAGCACAGGCCATGCGTCTCCATTTGTCGCCATTTGCTGCAGCTCCTCTGGCGCGCGCCGGCTTTGGCCCAGCTGCACGCTTGGTCCCGCATGTCCCGGCAGAGATACATGCGGGAAGCATTGTATTCCAACGAGGCGCACAATTGACACAAGTTATGTACCGGATATGGATTAGGTGCAGTGGTGGTGGGAAGAAATCGGGATCTATCTACGAAAGGGTCGTTGCCTGGACGTCGATCTTGGCCTGCGACTGCGCAGAAATACCCGCGAGCCCGTGCGTCTTCTGGAACTTGGGCAGCCAGTTGGCGATGAACCAGTCGTTCATGTCCGTCCACGCCGCGTCGAACGGCACAATGGGCTCGAAGGCGAGGTCCTTGGTCGCGGCCGAGATGTCGAACCACCGATGCATAGTGAGCACGCGCACCGTGAACGGGTTCAGCTTGAGGCTGCGGCCCGTGAAGTATGAGATGGTCGCCGACGCATATGCCACGGGCCACAGCACCCACGACGGCAGCTTGAACTTGTCCCAAAGCGACGGAAAGCCCATGGCCGTGATCGAGTTGTCCACGACCTTCCAGAAGTAGGCGTAGCCTTCGGGGCTTGGGTGCGTCGCGCCGTCAGTCACGATGTAGAACTTGCCGCAGGCGGCGCCGCCAGGCACGAGCGCGCGCTCGCCGATGATGAGCCCATGGGCGTAGTTGTCTACGTGCGTAAAACACACCTTGTTGAGGCCGTAGTTCGTGCGGCCGGACGAGAAAATGCGCAACGAGCCGTTGCCACCGGCCTCGAGGATGTTTGGCATGAACAGGTTGTCGCGGGGGCCGTACACTTGATGGGGGGCGATTGCTACGGTGAGCAGCTCGTCGCAGTTTGCCTTGAGCATCTCAATCTCGCCCATGGCCTTGGTCGCGGCGTAGTCCTGCAGGTACGAGGCTTGGGGAAGCGCCGGCATTTCGTCTTCCGTGAGGCCGTCAATGTCCGAGCCATCGAAGCGTGTGGAGGGTGACGATGACATGACGATCTTCGGTACCTTGTGCGCCTTGCACGCCTCAATGACGTTGAGCGTACCCTGGTAGTTGACGCGGTAGTAGAGCTCGCTCGGGTGGAACGGCCCAACGGCAGCCGCCAAGTGCCAGACACAGTCAGCGCCGGCACAAACGGCAAAGACGGCGTCTTTGTCGGCGATGTCGCCGACAACGTACTCGATCGCGGGGTGCTCCCAGAATCCGGTCGCGGGCTTGGGCACAATGTCGAAGGACACAACCTTAGTCGCGCCGCGCTCCACAAGCATCTCCACGACACGCTGGCCCACGAAACCTGTGCCACCCGTGACGACGCACACAGCGGGCACAGGCGGGAAGTCGCCCTTGGTGGCCTTGACCTGGAGCGGCGAGAGGAACGGCGACGGACCGACGACCATCGTTGCAAGTCAGTTGAGTGAGGTGACACACAGCACACCACCATTACCGGCGCCGGATACGGACGGCGCATCCGGCTGGCCGCTCCTATGCACCTGCGACGCCGACGGGACAACCCTGCATGCGTTACGGTCCGCACAACGACAGCGCCAGCGACCGCGCAATCGGTGGCGTGGCTCTGCTGCGGGCGAACGACGTACGTACGTGAGGTCACAGCAGTCCGCAGCGTGAGCCCCATCTTGAACCCGCCAAGACGGGCTCGAATCCACCCATGGAACATGGAAGAACCTGTGGCCGAGGCGTCGCTGCATAAGATGCGCGTCTATGACAAAGGCCCTCATCGCTGGCGGGTACCAGCGCACCATGCGACGAAATGGGGTCGCGGGCCCTATCATTTCGATGGGGTCGTCGGTAGAACTTGCCCCTCGTGTCAGCAGACCCCCGCATGCGTGCGATGAAGTCTACAGCGCATACCGCCTGGACGCCCGGCATCGTGTACTCTTACGGCGCTTCTGGCCCTATCAGGGCGCTTCGTGTCCTCGACGTCTGCAGAAGCATAAACGATACAAAAAGCAAAACTTGCATGTGGACGACAGGGGAACGGGCATCAAGGGTCGTCATCGACGGGTGCGATCTTCATGCCCGCGGCGGCCCGCTGGTCGTCAATCGTGTACGCTTCGTCGTCGTCGGGCTTGGCGCGGCCAAGCACCTTTGTTGCCAGGAATGCTTGGCGCTGTAGCTGGCGCTGGACGTAGCCGGGGACGTCAGGGATGCAGGTGGCGAGGGCGGCCCGGACGAGCAGCACGCTAGTGACAAAGCCGACGAAGAGGCCAAACTCCAGCAGCGGCACGTCCACGTCAGGTTGCTGGAGGTACTCGACGAGCTCTCCCGCGTAGCCGTGCGTGTAGAAGATGACCCAGCCGTTGGTGACGATGGCGATGGTCACGAAGGCCTCGAGCACCTCGATCCAGAGGCCGATGTTGGCGGCGCTGCGTGGCCGTGGGCGGCGGCAGTCGGCCGTGAGGCGGTAGCCGTCGACGCGGATCTCGATGACGTTGTTTACAAACGAGAGCAGCGGGGTGAGCGGAAAAGACACGACGAAAAACGTCGAGTAGCCGAACTGCAGAATCATCTCGAGGAAGTCATCGAAGGTGCCCTTCCAGCCGTAGTGCGACTGGAAGAACTGCGCTTCGGCGGGCGCCAGGCCGGCCGAAGACGCGTTCGACTGCCGCTTCCCCAGCCATGCCCAGAAGCGTGGCACGAGGACCTCCTTGACGTTGCCGACGACGATCTGCGAGCCGTAGATGACGATGAGCGAGTAGCGCAGCTCGTCGAAGCAGTTGCCGTAGGCGCAGATGTCGCCGATCGGCTGCTTGAGGCTCGCAACGTAGATGAGCGCGGCATACGAGTTGATAAAGTGGAAGAGAATCGCCTTGAGGATGTAGTTGGCTTCGTACGATGACTCGGTCGCGTGATTTTCGTAGTCGTTCATGCGCAGGCTCAGCCGGTCGTACACCTTGTACATGAGGAAGATCTGCGCCAAGTTCACTGTGGACGCGAGCACGCCGCCGTACGCAAAGTCATGACCATGAACGTGGATCATGAAGTCGGCGGGTGCGACGTGCAGCATGTAGTAGCGTAGGAAGAAGATGGCGGCTGTGAGCAGCAACACGACACCGATGAGGACAAAGAGCACGAGCCAGCTCACGACGCGTCGTCGAAAGCGCTCGGCGTCGCTGAAGAACTTGATGGCCGAGCCGTCGATGGGCGACTTGGCGACTACGCCGTGAAACTGCGGCCGCGGCGCTTCAGCCTCCGTGTGGTGGGTCGTACCCCAGTGCAGCGCGTACACGGCGCTGCGCCGCTTCCAGCCTTCGAGGAAGAGCGTGGCCCAGAGCGCCATGAAGGCGCCGAAGAGTGGCACCGTGTACACCTGCACAACGTAGTTGGCTCCGGGGGCGTCGGGTGCCGTCGAGTTGTAGCGCTGGTTGAACACCGTGTCGAGAGCGAAGACACCGAGGCCGACGCTGCCCGAGACACCGAGGAAGGTCGTGTAGTAGCCGAGGTAGGCAAAGTACAAGGCCACCTTTGTGCCAAAGTAGTTTTTGACGTCGTGGATGGGCTGGCCCCATGGCGGATAGCTCCAGGAGACCCACTTGGCCTGCAGTGCCTTGAGCTCGGCAACGTTGTGCAGCGGGAAACAGTCGAGGATCTCGCCCGACGCCTTGAGCTTGTCCACGTTAAAGTGCGCGACGTTGGCGATGATGCTTTCGATGAGCATCATGCGCTGGACGCTGGTGAAGATCCCGCCGAGGGGCGTGCGCGCGTACAGGTCACGGACGTCTGTGTACTTGGTGTCGTACTTCATGTGGATGTACTCGTACGGCGTGAGGCGGTCCCGGTGCAGCGTGAGCTTGTCGCCGATCTCAAAGGTGCTCCAGCTGCCATCGTCGTGCTGGATGCCCCGCTTCGCCAGCGCCTCGAGCTTGGACGCGTCCATGAGCATCGGGAGGTTGATGCGCGCGGCCTCGGCCTCGAGCGCCTTGAGCTTCGCGCGGAGCTTGCAGATGACCATCGTGGGCACGCCATTGCGTGTCGTTTTCGAGTAAAAGAGTTTGAGCTGCAAGCCGGCCTTCTGGAGCCGCACGAGCAGCAGCTTGATATGTGCGGGGTCCTTGTTGGGGAAGACAACCACAAAGGCCCAGTCGTCGCCGCCGTCGACGTCGAGGCGGTGGCTGCTGGAGGGGCCGCTGATCAATAGCTTCTCGGCCATCCTGCTGATCGCAGACTGCCATCGTTTTCTTTGTTGCCCATCAACCTCCATCAACGAATAGATACGCCAGATACATACCTTTCGAATCTACATTGCGATACAATCGCCATATATAAAACCTTTGACATCCAATACCCTGTGACATCGATTGGTTGCACTTTCCAGCTGTTCAACTGACCGAATGACAGGGCCTGCAGAAGTAGGGTCGACGCTATCTGCTTCGCTAGCGCCGCGCGCGCGACGACCTGCGCCTCATGCGCGTGGCCTGCTACGTGGCGTTGGCACAGTTTGCATAGATTCAGGTCCTCTGTGCCATCGAGGCAAGTCGGTACAGATACTGCAGGTGGCAGTTCAAGTGGGGAGTGGCACATGCACCAACGACAGTCGCGTCTGCCAGATGCTGCAAGATTCACAGCACCTGACTGGTCTGGCCGTTCGACAGCACCGACCACTCCTGGCCCAGGAGCGGTTCACACTGCGAGGCTTGCTCCAACACCGCCGTACCCACCACCACGGCCAGTGCTTCCTTTGTGCATACTCTGAGATGTTCCTACCCTGGTCATGAGAAGCATTAACAAAGCCGTCGACGGCCACTTTGGTTGGCATCCACGAGCGCTTTTCGGATTGTCGACCGGTATCGGCCATTGAGGATACCGCCTTGAACTCCGTCGCTCCTCGATCGTGCGCAACGTTTCCACACCGGGCGCGCGTTTTGCCGTTCTTGTTCTGGACCTCTCCCGCACAGGAGGTAGCCAAGTCAATGGTTGGGCGGTGCTGTTTCAAGGAGAAGCACTCGCATGAGCTCGTGGTCACCTCGAGATGGCACCGACAGCATGTCCAAGTTCACCAGTGCAAACTGTGTTGCCGTGAAGCGTTGCATTCCGTTGCGGGTGGCCCCTCCTAATGCATCAATGCTAAAGTGGAGCTTTACATCCCAAAGTTCGTGCACGAGAAGCGCAGGACTCCTTGGCGGGAGCGTTCCTGCGAAGGGATACCTAAGAGACGGTGCCTATTCGTTCAAGCGAGTTGGACTCGACGTTGATGAAGCGCCGTGATGGCCCACATGTGGGAAGAAGCCAGGGTTCGTTTCGATCCATTGGAGCGCATCTCTTGACAGTCCCGACCCAGCTGGACGAGAATTGCTTCCAACGCCGACTGAGCTCTGTGGACCAGGAGGTTGCGCGTATTGGAAGACGTTGGCTCGTCTACTTCATCAACGCCTCATTCACGGCGCAACGAATTCAGTTGCATCGTATGGAGTATTCGATCGTAGGTCCTAGTACATGCTCTTTAAGTCTCGCCAGCGCAGCTGAGGTTTGCTACACCGGAGCCATATCCGTTAAGACGATGGAAGGGGCTTGAGCCAGGAGCGAGTGACAGACTGCATTCGTGAATAGGTGCTTGTCTTTGGTTTCAAAGCTGGATCGTCGTCGCTTCGTCCATTGTGCCTTGTCAGCCGGTGAGCGGCTGGCAACGTCAATGACCAAGTTGCCCCCGTGGCATCGCATTCAACGGTCCGCGCCATGCACGACACGCTAACGGCGACGGCAGCTCCAGCAAACGTGACGACGGATACGATCTATGCCGCCTTCGGACGCATGACAGCGGACGACATCGCGAAGCACTTTGAGGTGTCCCAACCCGGAGCTCTGATTGTCATGTCGGGGGTGTCACTCTGTTCGACAAGTGCTTTGCTGAGCACGAAGAGGACGCATCGGTGGCCTTGCGATTCGTCGACCTTGTAGACGGCACCATTATCGTCGCCAATTATCCGTCGGGACCTCACGAGGCAGTCCCCTGGGCGTTTTACCATGGCCTGGATATCGCATCCGGGGTCCACTGCACTAAGAAGCATACACAAGAATCTCCTCGATATGTTCCAGCTTCGTAGGATCTCAGAGGTGCTCCAGCTGCCATCGTCGTGCGGAATGCCCCGCTTCGCCAGCGCCTCGAGCTCGGACGCGTCCATGAGCATCGGGAGGTTGATGCGCGCGGCCAGCCATCATTTTCTTAGTTGCCCATCAACCTCCATTAATAATACCGCCAAATGCTTGAGTAACAAGGACATCGTGTTAACCGTAGAAGTTGCCGTCCAGGATCTCAAACCGGTAGTTGGCGTCGTGAGCGTATTCGGGCACGACGTCGTCAGCTTCGCGGGCGTAGATCTTGGCGCTGAGGAAGGCCTGGCGCTTGAGCTGCGCCCGGACCTCCATGGAGTAGCTTCGTTCCATGAAGGCGTACACGACGTAGCGCAGAAAGAGCATGAGGGTGAAGAAGGTGAGAAAGAGCAGCAGGCGGTCGTACGCGCCCTCTTCGTCCGTGTCGCCGATGGAGTCGAAAACGCCGGACGTGTACACCATCACGTAGCCGTTGGTAGCGATGGCCAGCGTCGCAAGCACGTCCAGCACCGTAATCCACGCGCCCATATCCACCACGCGGCGCGGCGTTGGGCGGCGGTAGTCGGTGAGCAGGCGGTAGGCATCGATGCGGATCTCGAGCACGTTGTTGAGAAGCGAGAAGAGCGGCGTCGCCGGGAACGCGCCGACGAAAAGCACTGTAAAGCCGAACTGCAGAACGAGCTCGAGGTAGTCGTTGAAGGTCCCGCGCCAGCCGTAGTCGTTGAGGAAGAATTCGGCCTCCACCACGTGCACGGGCCGGTCCGTGGCCGTGTGCGCCTGGCAGCGCGCGAGCCAGATGAACAGCCGCGGCAGTAGCACTTCCTGCACGTTGCCCGCCACGAGCTGCGTGCCAAAGACGATGATGAGCGTCGTGCGCAGCTCCAGGAGGCAGTCACCGTTCTCGCACGTGTCGTCGCTGAGTCCCGACTTGATGAACGTGATGTAGAAGAGCGCGGCGAAGTTGTTGACGACATGGAAGATGATGCTCTTGAGGATGAACGAGCCTTCGTGCGCCGACTCGGTCGCGTGGTTTTCGTAGTCCGTCATACGCATGCACAAGCGGTCGTAGATCTCGGCCATGATGGCGATTTGGATGACGTTGCCGATGGACGCTGCCATGCCGCCGTAGTAGAAGGCCGTGCCGTTGGGGCTCAGCACCACAGCAAACTGCTCCTTGTGCGACACGGCCATGTAGTATCGCAGGAAGAACGTAAAGCTCACGAGCAGTAGCACCAGCAGCACCAGCAGCGCGAGCACGAGCCAGCTCAGCACCATGCGCCGCCGCTGCTCCTTGCGGTCAAAGTACAGGATGGGTTTGCCGGTGATGGGGCTGGGCACGAGCGTGCCCTCGAACTGCGGCCGCGGGCGCTCCTCCTCCTGGAAGTCGGTGGTGCCCCACTGCATCGCGAGGCGCGCATTGAAGCGCTTCCAGTACTCGAGCATGAGCGTGGACCAGAGCACCATGAAGATGCTGAAGCCGCACACGAGCGCCTGCAGCCAGTGCGCACCCAGTAGCAGTTCGTAGCCGCCCAAGACCGTGTGGTTGAGGCACTCGAGCACGAAGATGAGGCTTCCGATGACGCCGGCAGCCACGAGCCAGCTCGTGTAGTGGCCGAGGAATGCGAAGTAGAGCGCGACTTTGGGCCCGAAGTAGCCGACGATCGCGTCGAGAGGCTGCTTGAACCACGTCTTGCGGTGCAGCCACGCCTCCGTGAGCGCGGCCTTTTCGGCCCGGTTGTGCAGCGGATAGGCAGCGACGATGGTGCCGGAGGCCTCGAGCTTGACGAGGTCGAGGCCGGCCCCGCCGCCCGTGCTGTTGGTGAGCAGACTCTCGATGAGGCAGATGCGCTCCGTGCCCGAGAAGAACTGCCCGGAAGGGTCCCGGGCGTAGAGAGCCTGCATGTCTGGTCGCTCCGTGTACGTCATGTGGATAAACTCGTACGGGGAAAGCTTGTACTGCCCGAGCGTGTCTTCGATCGGGAATGGAGCGATGCTGCTCTCGGGGTAGCCCTTGAGCGCCGCGTCGCGGAGGGCATCGGGGTTCATGCGTCGCTGGATGTCAATCCGGTCGGCTTCGTGCTTGAGCAGAGCGAGAGGCGCGCGGATTTGGCATAGAATGTATGGCGCGGTGTGTGTCGAGGCGTCCTTGGACGAGTAGAACAGGCGCAACTCCAACCCAGACTTGTGGATGCGGTGGCAAATGTCCTCAATGCTCAACTGCACGTCGTTCATGCGGAAGACGTCGAGGACCGTCGTGATGCCCGTGGAGATTCCTGTCGTGATGGTTTCATGCGCGGCGGAAATGCCCGATGTGATCCGGTCAGTCGCCGCTTGGATGTGCTCGTGCAGAATGGGCACGGGGGGCAGGTTGAGCGATGGAAGCGCTTCGTGGAGCTTGGGCATCATGTGCGCAAAACCCCCGGATGGTTGATCCACGGGCACGTTCGGGAACACAATCGCGTAGTCCCAGCCATAGCCATCGCGCTGGAGAAGAAGGTCGTCCAGCGCCGCTGCCGGCACGTGCACTTGGTCCTTTTCAAGCAGCGGCTGGAGATTCTCGTCCAGCACGGGCTCGTCCAGAGGGATGCTGCCGTAGTCCGTCATGCGTCCGTCGGCAAGTTGTGTGGTGCCACCTCGCAAATCAGCTGCAAAACCTGAATTTTTATCCTGAATTTTTCATCCCATTTGGGAAGCAAACCACACGCAACTCAAAGCAGACGAAGCTCCTGGATCGTCATCCCGTTCGACACCATGCTCGAGTGTCGCTGCGGAACGACCGCCGAGGAGCGCTTCGTGCGGCGCAGCTCGCGGCATCTTGTCAAGCGACGAGGAAACCAGGCGTCGTGTCCTTGTGAAGCAAAGGAGGTTGCGTGCGTTCAGCGACGGGCAACATATCGAATATCATTTGGTGCGTTTGGATGAGAAAGCGGGACATGATGGCCTGGCCGATCTGCGTCATCACGAAGGCACGTTCGTGGCCTGCAGGGCTGCACGCACACCGCTACGACCAAGCGGCCCAGGAGCTACTCCTGCACGCTTCCCTGCACCAAGTCAGCACTTCAGCCGCCGTTTCGGCACCACTGGCAGAGAGTGGCAGGCGCAGCTGCATTGGACAGCGCACGTAGCCTCGGTTGCGTACAGTGTACGGAGGCGAAGACGCTCTGTTGGCGCCGGCAAAAAGACAAGCAGCATGGACTTGCGGACAGGTCCCTCGCACGCCCGTTGTACGTGGCGCCGTGTGCCATCGACCCTGCGCCGCCTTGAATGTGGCGGGAAGTTGTGTGACTTTAGCTTCAACTGTAAAGCTTCATTTCAATCGAGCGAAGGAGCATGGAAACCGTCGACGCTCTGGACGCCAAGCGGTGGGAGCTGCTAGCGCTCCTGGAGGAAGAGCGCTTCTCCAAGGTATTCCCTTCGAGGATTGATCGATATGCATCTTGCTTAGGGCGTCTACGAACTCCCAGTTGCGCCAACGATCTTCGATGTCGCATCGGACATCGTCGACGCGATGGACCGGGGCGCGTGGAAGAATCCCCATTATGTCTTATTCGTCAAAAGCTTCCTGCGTCGCGCGGCACTACTCGACTTCGTACGAATGGATTCGGCCTGCCACGACAGCGTTGTGCCAGTATGCCGAGGGGTCACCCGTGACGCTTTAAGCCCCATCGACCTCGTTCGGCAGAGTACGCGACTTCTGTTGCGCATTGGACACCGCAGCGCACGATACGCCATCCGAGTTGTTGGCACGGACCTCTTTTTGAAGATCGACAACGCATGCCCTCGGTACGGTGCTGAGAGCTCTGCTTCACCTGCTCTGCGCCTCCTAACGGTATCAATCGTAGCGCCTTGATTGTTCTGGTGCGAGACATCACGCCCAAACATCCACGAGGGTAACTACGTAGCATGAGATCTGCTCTGAGCTTTGCGGCTCCCAAACTCTCCACGCGGTGCCGTTCCTCCCTGTTTCCATCCTGCTAACGTTTGCTTCTTCGAAGCTCATGTACGAGCTCCTCGGCAGCCAAGACGACCCAATTCAGATTGCCCAAGTCCTCAACCAGGCGCTTGTGACCAAAACCCCCATCGCCCACTTCGGTGCGGCCAAGATCCTCTCGATCATCATCCTCGACACGCCCTTCGAGCGCGGTTTGCGCCTTCTGAGATGCCCGATGCCAACGAGAGCCCGTGTAGCACAGCCGCTTGTGCATGTGCTCGTTGATGCTCTTGGCGACGAGCATTCCACTGAGGTGCAGGCGGGCATCGCCGCAGTGCTCTGGGACGTTCTCTACTTGCGGATGGATCTCTTTACGCAAGGCCTCTGGGCCGAGCTGGCACCGAGTGTGCTTGCACATGACTCCTTCGTGCGGGTCTCGATTCATGCCATGATGCGGGCCCTCCTCTCCCCCCGAGCCGCCTCGACCCTACACCCGTGGCTTGCCGCGCAGTTGGTACCGGGACTAGTCATTTGCCGCTAACAGTGCCCGTAGCTTGAGCGTTTGACTGTATTCTACACCGAAGAGGCCAGCCGCCTTCGCGAAGCTGACGTTGCCATGCTTTTTCAGTTCTTCTCCGAGGAGTATGGCCACACTGAGGCGCAGCAAGCGGTCGTCGTCCACACCATCGTACGCTCGTCTAACTGCCTCGCTTAGCTCACGCTCCCCACCCGAACAGCTAAGCCACAACTACGAGGTGCCCTCCTCATCGATGGCACAGCTGAG
>JNBR01000052.1:13963-29366 GCA_002081595.1 Achlya hypogyna
GGGCGTCGGGCGCGGCACGGACCGCGACACACGGACAGCGTACTTGAGCTCGATGTACGCGCTGTCGTAGCGGCCCGGCTTAATCACCGGCAGTGGCAGCTGTGGCGACCGCGGGTACTTCTTGCGCAGCTACGCTGGATCAGACGCGGCGCCGATCGGCGTCGTACTTGGTTGTGCAGGCTCTGGAACTGCGGGTAGGACCGATGGATGCGCTCCGGCGTCGGGGCTGCGGTCACGATGGTCACCTCAAAGACCACAAGGTACGGCCGACGGATCTTGTCGAGCGTAAGTCGGCGGCGACTGCGGCTACTGGGCTCGCTTTCCTTGCGCACGATGGCGTGACCCACGACAGACGCCGAGAGCACCGACGACACCACGTGGATCGGACTCGGGCGGCGACGTGCCTCAACCTTCTCGGCCATTTGCTATTTATAGCCGACCAATATCCAAATATATGGAGCAAAAAATTAAGCGATTACAACGAAAGGTACGGCTTGCGAGTTCCGGCTTCGTTGGTGCGCGGCGCGGCCACGATGTTGTTCTCAGCGTATCGGCGGCGGCCTTGCTTGGCGTCGTACCGGCGCTTGATGATGATACCGACGATGACGACGATGACGCAGCCACCGATAACGAGACCGAGGGCGAGGTAGCTCGTGCCGCTGTTGTCCGTGGGCAGATCCACGTTGTCCGAGTACTCGCCAAACTTGGCCATCTTCAGCACGTCGACGAAGTACCCACGATCCCACATGAGCGAGAAGGCCTTCTGGAAGAAGGCGCCGGCGGCAGGGCCGCCCTTGAGAGAGTCCGAGCCCTGGCTGACGCACGTGCCGTCCGACTCGCCAGGCGTCTTTAGCCAGAGGAAGTAGTCGATGGCATCGTTGGCAGTGTTGTTGGTTGAGGGCACACCAAGGGCAGCGTAGCGCGAGTTGCACCACTCACCCGTACCGGCCTTGGGGCCGCGGTAGTTGCGCGACGTATCGATGACACATTTGTACTCGTTGTTCGTGATGGCACCAAAGTCTTCGCATAGAGTCTCCATCTCCGACGTGAGGCGGTAGTTGGACGTGTCGAGGGCAATGCCGTTGACACGACCCGTGGACGAGAACTGCTTGAGAGTCTCCTTGACGAGCGTCTGGTTGTAGGCCGTTTCCATCATCCAGTACCCCACGTCGACGTACAGAAGCGAGTTGTTGTTCTCCGAGAGGACAGGGATGGCCTTTGCCATGTTGTCAAGGTAGCCATTCTTTTTGGCGCAATCTTCGGCGAGCGCAAGACCAACGGCATCTGGCTCCATGATGTAGATCACCGGGCGGTTGGCAACGAGATCGGAGAGCTGCTGGATCCAAGCTGCATACATGTCCCCGTCCTTGTTGGAACCCATGTTACTCTCCCCAGCCTTGCAATCCTTGTGCGGAAGGCCGTAGACGACAATGACGGGCAGCGTCTGGGGCCCGCACTTGTTGAGGAGCTTCTGCACCTCCAAGTACGCCTTGTCGGCGTTGTCAGTGTACCACGTCGCGACTGTCACGTTCTTGAGCGCCTCAATAGCAGTCTTGTAGTTGTTGTACTGCGATGCCGCCGTGGTGAAGGAGTTGGGCACAAGGCCGCAGAGCGGGTAGTCGCTCTGGCCCTGGACGGCGCCCCAGAGGCAGCTCGCGGCCACCGCCAGTGTCTGGAGGAAGCGCACCATCTTCGCTCTCAGTCTGAATTTCGGATGTGTGCAACACCCGCGCCAGTGCCCCGTCCGGATGGCGTTTCTCACCGTTGGGTGTTTCCCACGCGTGGCACGTGTGTGAAACACATCCCCCGGCGCTCTCCATCGTCTTCTTCATCAGAGCTTCACGAGGCCTTTGCGGCCAAGCACAGCGTGGACTCCTCGGCGCAGGAGGACCACGAGCCGCCGGCCCCAAGTTGGTCGCGCTGGCGTCAATTTGAAGCTGCGACGTTGGGAACGGAGGAGATGGCTGCAAGCGATGGTAACGCATGGGGCGAGCACCAATGCAAACATCATTGCAGATGCTGGGGCCAACGACATTTCGCTTAAGTAAATACCATTTTCGCGGAATTAAACCTCGAAAACAAGAAAGAACGGCGCTGGACGGCAGCGATTTCGCGTTGCGTCGCCCTGGCCGCAACGTTACGGGCGATCACTCTTTTGCGATCAGTCGGATATTTCACGTAAATCACCGTGAAAAACATCTCTGCACGGCCAAGCGACGGCAAGCTTGCGCCAGTATCCGGACGCGCGTGAAAATTTCTCGCCAACTTCACGGCAACCGGACGCGCTGATTGGCTCGCTCAAGTTCGTGGGAGCAGCCGGGTGGCGTCACGGCAGAGTGTCTACGCTGGCCGCTCGAGCTGCCGGCAAAGTCCCTGCCCTGTCCTCCCTGCCGCTTCGCCAAGGCTTACGAGGTCTGGCGCTGGGCTCCACACGCGCAAAATAAGACCGGCAGTCAGCGGCTCGTTGCATAGCATAGGGCGAGTGTTGCTTCATGCCATGTAATGCGTCTGTCCTCGTCGTTGTAATGATAGCATTCTTCACCCGAAAGCCCGTGGTTTTTGTGTGTTTCTTTTTTCACATTGCTTTTCGCGAAGCCCTGGCACAGAATTACTTTAAAACGTGCGACGATGGGCATTTTCCCAATACCATGGACAGGTGTTTGGCATTTAATGTACTCATTCGAAATAATTATGAGTCAAGTCAAAATTATTCACGCCGTGTGGGGTGGGAAAGGATAATTAAATTGTCCAATAAAACTGGTTTCCTTGCCACGAGATTCCATATTGTGCCAATCACAATTGCCATTCTTCTTGCAATGGCCAATCAGAATCCATTTTGATGTACCATTAGCCAATTGAATTTGCGTATTAGTCGGAAAATAGCCAATCGGAGGCCACGGACCACTAGAGCTCGTCAGCGGTGGCGGCGACGATGGCGGGCGGCGGCGGGAGCTGGCGGACGACGGCACCGTGCTCTGCGTGCACGATGAGCACGGCAAGCGCCTTGACCTGCAGCAGCAGCTTGGTGTCGTTGATGCCAAAGTAGTCGAAGCACCCGACCACATCCGTGTAGCCATCCTTGTAGAAGCGGCCCTTGGCGCCAGCCTTGGTCTGCGCAAACACCTTGACGTACGCCCGAGCAAGCGGCCGGCCGGCGGCGAACACCTGCAGGCGCCCGTCCTCGACGGCCACGTCCACCTCCATCGAGTCGCAGAAGTGCGGCTTCGTCACATCGAGCTCCGGGAAGCCCCGTGGCGCAAGCACCACCATCATCTGCAGCGCCTGCAGCTCCATGGGGATCGCGACCGTTGTCGTGGCATGGGGCGCCACGGCCACGGCCACCGCCACACGTGGCTGCACGAGCGCCACCGCCGACGCCTGCGCCGTCGTTGCGCCGAACGGCTCTGTGGAGAAGAGCACCTCAACGTCCACGGGGTAGAAGCGCACGTCGGCGTGCGTCACGCGGCGGCCCTTCTGCGTGATCTCGACGCGGTCGCGGTGCACCGTGAGCGCGATGCCGACGTCGTCCGCCTTTGAATCCGCTGCCACGGCCCGCTGCCCGAGTGCGTCCAGCGCCGCCAGCTGTGCCCCGACGGCATCGAAACGACTGCGCCAGCGGGCGTCGGGGTACGCCGCGTACTTGGTCACTGCTGCTCGCGCCGCGGGAAACGCCGCGTCCGTCCCAAAGAAGGCAAGGTACGCCGCCATGTAGTCGTACTGCAGCGCCGGGACCGCTGTCGCGTCCACGGCAGCAAACACCGCCATCGCTGCATCCACGCGGTGCAGCGCGACGAGGCAAGCGGTTATTGCGAGTCGGTGCAAGCTATTGAGCGCCGGCAGCAGCGCCAGCTTGGCGCACAGCGCCTCGTAGTGCGCCTGCAGCTCCTTGTTGAGCGGCGCTTTCTGCCCGCCCATCGTGTGTACGCGTCGCGGCAGAAGCGGCGAGAACTCGGCGAGCTCCAGAGCGGCGTGCAGCGTTTCTTCCCCGCCCAAGACTTCGATTCCCGCGACGCCCGGTCCCGTTGCGGTGACGAAACTTGGCGAACGCAGCGCGACGTTGCGCAGGGCCTCGCGGTCGCGGTGTTGGACAGCGAACTGCGCGACGGACGGTACGTGGAGGAGGCGGGTGCGAAGGAGCGCCGAGACGGCGTCGTAGCAGGCGCGGTCGGCCAGGCGCCAGTCGAGCGCGTTCCAGTCGAGTGCCTCGAGCTTCGCATGAGCCTCGAGGAAGCGCAGCACGTCGGCGGTGGTGCCGCGAGCGACGACGTCCGTCCACGACGTCGTGTCCACGCGCTTGCGGGCGGCGGCGACGGCGATGGTGGTGGTCGGCGCCCAGCGCACTGTGGTGTCTTGCAGTGCAACGTGCGCGCCGAAGTGGGCGAAGGTGCCCGGCGCGGGGAAGTAAAAGTAGAAGAGGACCGTCTCCGTTTCGTTGCCGCCGAGGTCAAAGGTAGCACTGCGAGTGTAAAAGCCGTCGGCCGCGAGTGGCACAGCGCCCTCCGGGATCTGCAGCAGCAGCTGCACGCCGCGCACAGGCCGCGGGCTCAGGTTGCTCACTGTCACTTGGCAGCCGTACTGCGTCTGGACCACGGCCTCGGCCACGGGCTGCAGGACGCCGGCGCCGACATCGGACGCCGACGGCAAGAAGAGCGTCTGCGTCACGATGAGGTTGGCCGCCTGCGCCGCGACGGTGTCTGGTACGCGGACGTCCGTCTGGCGCTGCAGGTCTTCAAAGTACACGATCGCAGGGTGGGCGCCGGCTGTGACAGTCACCGTCGTCGACGTCGTCTCCACCGACGTCGCCGCTGACGTAAGCGGTAGATCGAGCACGGCCATCGCCAGAAGAACCTCGGCGAAGCACGAGTGCGCCTCAGGGAAGTACGCCGACGTGAACGGCGCCGGCGACTGGGCCTGGAGATGCCGCGCGTAGTCGAGCCAAAAGTGATTCATCGCGCCTTCTGCCCAGAGGCGGCGCGAGATGGCAGACGACGGAGGCAAGATGCCACCGCGCGCACGCTGCGGCTTGCTCGTGCCGTCAAAATAACGCTTCTCGTGGAGCTTCTTCGTGGCCCCGGGCGCTTTGTAGGGTTTGGACGGGCGGGCAGCGGCGTCCGTTGGTGTTGGTTCGTCGGTGCCGGCAGCGTCCATCGTCTCGTCCTCGTCCTCATCGTCGGAGCTGTCATTGCACATGTCGTAATCGTCCGAATCCGCCGTCGCTGGCGCACTCATCGCCACAAAGTCGGTCTCCATGCCGCCGTCGCTGAATGCACTTGCCGGCAATGGCAATGCCGCTGGAGCACCGAAGCCTTGGGTGCCAAAGGGAGTCATGGCGCTCGAGGCGTACCCAAAGCCACCAAAAGCAGTTGCGGTCGCTGGCGCACCAAAGCTGAACCCTTCACTGCACGGCATGCTAGCGCTCATCGGGGGCGGGGGACAGCCAAACGGGCCGCTTGCTGGCATGTTCGCGGGGTCGTCGTCTGGCGCGGTAACGTCGGCGTCGGCGTCGGCGTCGTTCTTGGCGACGAGGATGTGCTCAAACAAGCTCGGGAGCTTGGTGTGCGTCGACTCGTCGGCGTAGCCCTCGAGGACGCGCACGACATACGCAAGGAGTGCGTTGGCAGCTGGCGCCGGCAGTCGCTCGGCCAGCAGCAACTTCTCGACAATCGAGAGTCGCTCGAGCTTCACGGGCGAATCGAAGATGGCCTGTAGCACGACCACGTGTCCGAGCACGTAGTGATCCACGAACGACTTGGCGATTTTGGCCTCAAGGTGCGGGGCCACGACGGCGCTGAAGTACGCCGGGTCTTTCTTGAGCAGGTAGACGTTAAGCTCGTCCGAGGCGTGCTCGCCGTAGAGCTGCGTCTTGCGCCCAGCGTCCAGCCCGCGCCAGGTCGTGAGGAAGTCGTGCAGCCGCATTGTGCGTCCCGTGAGCGCGTCCATCAGGCTCAGTGCGTGCTCGAGCGACTCGTACACCTCGAACTTGGCGGCCGCCACACACGGCAGCGCAATTGACGCTCCTGGTGCGAGGCAGCGGTGGCCGCGCACTTGCACAAAGTGCGCTTCAGGTGTTCGCCCGAGGGCCTCTGCCGGCGCCAACCGCGTGTCGCGCAGCGGCGTCGCGTCACCCGAGGCCTTGAGGCCTGCCTGGCGCGAGGCGACGGTCTCACCGTCCACAGCGAGCACCACGACCTCGTAGCTGCCGACGAGATGCAACGGCGCCAAGAGCAGCTCCACGACGCCGTCGCTGGTGGGCACCAGGTTGGCGACAACGACCGACGCATTCGCAAGAAATGTTGTGTTTGGCATCGGCGACTTGGGCATGGGGCATACTGCCATGCGAGACATCGGAAAACCTCGGGCTGTCGCGCACTTAGGATTGATGCGGCTGGGATAGCTGTAGGCCTCGCCCTGCTTCGTGTCGGCAAGGCGTTGGCTCTCAGTCTCGTCGACGGCGTACGGGTGCAGGAGGAGCGACGGGCGGGGCAGCAGCGAACCCTGCAGCAGCGCCGACGCTGGGTTAGCGTGGGCGTAGGCGCGACGTCCGAGGACGTACGCATACTCATCGCTGATGCGCTTGCTCGCGAAGTAGTCGCTTGTCGGATACGCCTCCGTGGTCGTTGCCGCCGCTGCCAGCGGCGAGGTACCCAAGAAGGCACCGGCGCCCGCGCGGCCGACGAAGCGTTTGAGAATGACGTGCACGCGCGTCGTCGGTGTCGCCTGCCGCAGCGTGACGGTCACCGCCGTGGGCGTTGTCGCAAGCGCCGCCACTGTCACCGGGCGCGCCGCTGAAAGCCCCGCCACGAGCGATTCGCCTGCCGCGAGAAGTCGCACGCCGCCAGTGCCCTCGGCCAGCACGGCGGACGCAACGCACACGACGACCTCAACGCCCAGCGGCTTGAGCACGACTGCGTATTTGCCGGCTACGCGGGCAACAAAAGTGAGGCTGGCGCCGTCGCCGACTGCGACAGTGGCGGCGTCGCGCGTGGGATCGGCCACCTGTGCGCAGGGCTCCTTGTTGTCCAAGTGCTGCATCAGTGTGATCCAGCCCCGAGCAAGCCAGTCGGGCAGGACGGCCTCGGTGCGAGGCGGCAGCGGTAGCACTGCCGTCTCACCCACCACTGTGTGCACGGGCGGAGCGCTACGGCTCAACTGCCTCTCGAGCCACGAGTGGTTCGTGGCGTCCGGCACCGACCAGACCCAATGTCCGCCGCTTTTGGTCGTTGCTTGCACCTCCATGCAGTCGGTAAGCGGGCCCAGTAGCACCTGCCCTTGGGCGTTTGTGACGCCCGTGCGCTCGATGGGCTCGTCGAGGGACTGATGCCGCACCTTCACGGCGAGTGACGCGTTGGCCACCGGCTCGCCATTGTGGCCCAGCGCTATGAGCGCGAAACCGTCACCGGCGCGCTGCAGGTGCACGGCGAAAAGTGCGGCATCGAACGTCGTGCTGCGATGCAGCGCGAACGACTGCGTGTGCTCGACGCGCCGAAGGCGGGAGGACCGGACCGAAGCACCGGCAGGCGCCACCACCGCCGCCGCTACCGTGAGCTGCAGCGTCACTGCGTCCGTGGGAATGTCGATCGTCGCCATGACATCCGTCGCGTCCGAGAAGCGCGGAGGGTTGCGCAGCTCTTTGCGTGATACTGTGCCCGTTTGGCTCGTGCTCTCGATCGTCCACAGCGCGCCTTGGAGTAGACTCGTGGGGACTACAGCGCCGTTGAGATAGAGCACGGCGCGAAGCAACACGGTGGCGCGCGTGCCAGGCACCAGTTGCTCAGAGTCGATGCCAAACCGCGCCCGGAGCTCATACGCCTCCTCGCAGTAGGCAAAGGTGCCGAGCACGCCGAAGCCCGCGACGCCTACGTACACAGGGTACTTCGAGGGCACCGAGACGGCATCGTCGCGCGCCGAAAAGTACGGGAGGACAGCGACACCTTCGCGCGTCGACGCCACCGTCGTCACCGTGGCCGCGTTGTGCGGGTCGCGCACGGCCACCTCAAAGGTCGTCACGCGTGCCTGCGCTTCGTCGAAGACGCGGAACTCGTGGCCCCGGGGTGAGCACGTGGCAACGAAGCGCACGTGGCCCTTGCGAATGACGGCGCGGCAGGAGACGTTGGCGCCGACCACTTCGACCACAAAGACGCCGCGGTGGGCGGCGGAAAGCGAGGCAAACTCGACAACGTGCTCCGAGCGGACGTGGCTTGGCACGCCGTCGAAGCGCACGGTGCGCTCTTCGTTAGGGAGGAGGCCCTCGAGCGACACGTCGCTTCGGATCGGCGCGAAGGTCCGTCGGAAGCTGTCGCTGACGTTGAGCTCAAAGAGCTGCAAAGTGATCGCGGGCGTGTTCTTGACGAGCAGGCGCAGGGCCACTGGCGCGCCGGGGGCAAACGTCTCGGGGTTGCTCTCGGCGAAGCGCACGTCGGAGGACTCAAATACCTTGCGCCGCACGTCCGTGTCCGAGAGCCGCCCTTCGAACTCGGCGCGCGTGCCGCGGCCGGAATAGAGCATCGCAATCGCATACTGGGTCTCAAGGAAGGCTGCGTCTAGGAAGGGCGCAAGGGCCGCCAAGAGGTCCGGCTCGCGCGGCAAGAGCATGGCTAGGAGCGACTTGAGCAGGCTCTAGAGCTCGCATGAGTCCTTGATAGCGTCGGAAAAAAGCGTACCTCGTCGGCTGCCTGTGAGATCGGCGCCAGTCCGAGCCGCTTGGTGACTTCGTCGAGCGCGAGGTGCTTGGCGGTCGCGGCGCCTGGAAACAAGGCGCGGGATGCATTGTCGAAGAACACGACGTCGTGCACTGTGGCGGCGTGGCGGTGCGCGGGGCTTGCATACGGTGCGGCGCGCGCGATTGCCGCGTAGGTGCGCAGCACTGTGGCGGCGTCGGTCGAGTACTGAACCTCGCGGAGCAGGTGGTGCAGCAGCGCGAATCGGAGCGGCGTCGTCGGCGCCTGGAAGCGCTCGAGGGAGGCGAGCGCCGCTTCGAGGTACTCGCGCTCCTGGTGGGTGGCGGGATACTTGCTGCGTAGTGTCGCGGCGTACTGCAGCGCAAAGCTCGTATTGCGCGCAAGAGACTCGTGGCGCGCAAAGAGCGTTTCAAGTTGCGCGAGTGAGAGGCGGAAGCTGTCCACGCGGGTGGCGTCGATTTCCGTCATGTCGACGGAGACGAGATGGGAGCCGAGGTAGTCGACGTACTCAGGGAAGTCGGTCCACTCGAGGAGTCGGTGGGACACGAACGCCTGCAGCACGCAGCGCTTTTGCGAAGCTGAAAAGCCGTAGTCGTCGCTACCGCGTACAAGCGCACGGAACACGTTCTCGCGCGTAAGAGGGGTCAGGCACGAGAGAACATTCACGCCTTGATAGTCAAGGGCGAGTTCGTTCGGATCGGACACTGTCATGCAATAGACTAGACTGCGGACTTTCTCGTTGATAATGCTCTCCACGTCAAATCTATGTTGGTCAAGAGTTAGTTCACGGATTTGGAACGTATTGTGAACGTACGTAATGGTGTTGGATTCGGCATCGTTGTCATAGCGCTCAGAATTCTCCGGTGCGACCGCTGTGCAATGGAGCTGCAGTTCCTTTGCGAGGTAATCGTATGCGCGGTTGTCATCCCTCTCGAGGAGATAAAGGTGGAGGCGGTGGCGAAGGCGGGTAGCGCGCGCACGGGAATACTTTGCCTCCAGCGTTTTCGCAGCCGTGAGCACCGCCTCCACATCGCCTTCATTTGTGGTCGACTGGTCCTTCATACGATGCAAAAGTAGGATCGCCTCAAAGTACTGGCGATCAGCGGACGTGACAGAGAGGCCCTCAAGGACGGCCGCCTTAGAAGGCGCGAGCAACAGGGTCTCCTCAAGGTTGGCGTCCTCGCGCTCGGCCTCCGTAGGGTCGGACGCCGTCTCGTGGGCGAGTGGCGCAGACGAATTCACATGCGCAATCTGCTTGCGACGGGCCTGCCCGCCCGTGCTCTTGCGCGCGGTCTGCTGGGTTCGTGCCATGGCGCTAAGATCTCGCAAATCGGAAAATGACCCGACGACAACAACCCAGCATCCGGATACGCCATCCGGTTGGCGGCATCACCGAACGTCCAACACTCGCGGGGGTGCTGGGCGGCTCGGGCAGGCGGCAGCTGAGCTCACGTGGCCTCATGAGCGATGGCAAGCAGGCCTTGCCGAGACCCCTTCCACGCGGCGAATGGCCAGTGCGGTGCTTACAAGGATCTGTGCGGCTTGTAGGCTCGATGAAGCGAGAAGATAGCTGCATGGAGTGCGAAGCGATGGCGGACTTGGAAGAGTGATATGAGACGAAGTGGCTGCGATGACCTTGACCGTCGCTGGGATTTGAACAAGCACCGGCGTGTGCGCTTCGAAATGAGCTTGGTCCACGAGGTTCAGGGCTTGGTCCATTAGGTTCGCTTAAACGCCGTAGAACACCGGTCGCTTTAGCTTTGTCCCTGTCGGAGTTGTTCTCTGAGCTGCTTGGAAAACCCTGGCTATGCACGGATGCGGATATCGGTGGGGCTGCACATGGACAGGGAATCACCGTCTACATGTATGCATGGCGTGGTTTTACATGAAGTAGCTAGACCAGTGCCTGACAAGCTAGCGACGGCCTCATGTGCCTGCGCATTGCTTTGGGTCGTTGCTTCACGAAAAGACGGTGCGTCAATGAGCTGCGGAATGCACGGAGTGTCTGTCAGCACCACCGACGGCGAGTACCAATAAGCGTGACCCGATTAAAAGCCAGACACTCAACGCAGTGCAGTCGTTGGACGCTACGCTACAGGTACAAGGGGAACAGGACTTGCCAACGGTGGCTCCGTAGGATGCGTCATGTTCCCGACGTGTCGACTTACGCCAGTCATAGCGGCAGTCATAACACAGAGGGAC
This sequence comes from Achlya hypogyna, assembly GCA_002081595.1. Classification (NCBI taxonomy): domain Eukaryota; phylum Oomycota; class Saprolegniomycetes; order Saprolegniales; family Achlyaceae; genus Achlya; species Achlya hypogyna. The sequence continues at coordinate 24,844 of JNBR01000052.1, forward strand.
CTACTACCTTATTCGCCTCATCTGCGCTCCAAAACCAGCACACAGTCGCGCAGGACGTCCACTTTCATGGTGCCAATCCTCGACTCCGTGCTGGCGGACACCAAGACCATGATGCAGGGCCACAAGTTGTGCAATGCTCCCATGACACAAGACGCAAGAGACGACGCTCCCTGGAGCCAAGTCTCATCTCTGAGCTCTCCCGTCGCTTGCGTCTGCTCCTGCGCTCGCTGAGCTGAGCTTGTGGAATTCCGTTGCACAATGATCGCATGCGGATTTCATCCAATCAAATGAACGAGCGCCATCGTCGACCAATCGCAGAGCATGAAAATCTGATTTTGTTGGGGGATGCCAGGCTCATGCGTGTGGTGCCAGGCGGCGCCGGGGGCCTTCGTTTGCGACCAGTGCTTGAAGCCGCGAGGCGTGGCGGCGATGGAGCTCTGTGTCGCTTGCAACAACGAGTGGCACAAGTACGGTACTAGCGCTCGCCACTCCCGCCGCGCGCTCCCGCCACCCCCGCGTGTAGTACCTGACAAAGTCGCACAGTTGCAAGCTGCCTTGGACCACACTTCAATTAGCAGACCACAGGATGCGGGCGCCGAACAGCCATCGCAAACGCAAATTCAGAGCAAGCTACGAGCGCTGCAGGGCTCGCTCGACGGGCCGACCCATGACATTGGCAACGATCCATTTTCGGCAGCCCCTGCAGCTCCGCTCGAACCGCAAGTCATCGAGATTGATGACGACGTGCTAGTGGACGAGGATGTGAAGGCGCAATTGGATGCTATGTGCGCGATGGAAGATGCAATTCAGTGCACAAGCCACGGCGAGTGCACGGATGCCGCGTGCTCAGCAATGGTGGAGCACATGGCTCACGAAGAGGCGTGCTCGCCGGTGTGCTCAGCGCTCAACGACATCACCAAGCATATCAGCGGCTGCCGCGAGGGCAAGAACGACTGCTACATTTGCCTATACGGTACTCATATGACCACGATCCGAGGCTCACACTGGCACAGCTCAACAGCGCAAGCTGCAGAACCTCATTGTTGTGCTGGGATACTGGATGGCAACGCCGCCACCAAGTCTCGTGCTTCCTTCGGCCGAAAGCTTCAAGAACGACCTCACACTTCGGCGGCAGGATGCTCAGTACCAATTGTACCATCTCCTGGCGCGCTTGGACGTGCTCAAAGCGCCGACGTACTCTGCACCGCCGCTCCGATTGCACTACGTCCCGTCCGTCAACGTACGCTACTTGACGCCGTGCAAGCGAAAGCCTCATGGGCGTGTAGATGGATGGCTTTGCGTGGACGCGTGCAAACGATCCCATTACCCAGTACATCTACCAGCTCGTGTCTCCGCCGGTGATCTCCTGGGAAGAGTGCGTGGCTGTCTGCGTGAGCCTGGTCGAGCAACAAGGCTCCGAAGTCGCGAACCAACTCACCAACCACGTCCGACACGTGGTGACGGGCAATCTGTGCGACCAGCCCGAGTGCGTTCAAGTACAGCGGCACGCCAACCACCGCCGGCAATGCCAACAGCTGCTCTGTCCATACTGCCAGCTAAGTATGTCGTCACCAAAATCTCCCTGGTGCTGACGTCTGCGCAGGCACCGTCCTGCGGCAGAAACACAAGTGGCAAGAGACGTGCACCAAGCTCGACAAGATCATAGCGGAGGTGCACAAGGTCGCCCAGGATCGGTCACCCAGCAGCATTGCGCAGCTGCAGAAGCTACAGACGCAGTTCAAGGAGACGGATGTCGCCAAGCGCGTCGACTACGAGCGCCTGCTCATGCACAACCAGTTACTGCACCGTCTCTTGCTACCGCACACCCCCGTCCAAGTCCCGGCGCTCCAGGGCTTCGTCGAGTAGGCTGCTTTCAATGCGTGTGTCTGCGTCGTTTGCCTTGAGAAGCACCTGCATTGCATCAGTACATCCAACATCCAACGAAGGAAACACCAAGTCTGCCGTCAGCGGCGGTGGCGCCGTGAATAGAGGAATGTGGTTGCCCCAGGGGCTCAGGCGTTGCAGTACGATGGGCAGTGAGTTCTGTGGAGCGCCGGACGGGTTTAGTGAAACCTCCGACGTTGCACAGGCAGGTGGTTTCAGACAGCTGTCGTCGCCCAATGTAGGGCAACTGGCGGTGCGACCGACGGCCTTGGCGCAAGCGAATGACGCCGGACGCTGCCGCCCAAGCTGCTGCCTATGCATATTCTGACTCGAGCTCTGTCCGACGTTTCCTCGATAGATTAAACACAGCGTTCAAACCAACCGCACTGAGCAGCAGCGAATAGGCGGACAAGCTCTACAACGTTTTGTATGGTAGCTGGTCGTGACCGCGACGCCGATAGGGCTTGGCACTTGGAGGCCAGTTCGCAACAGTTCGAGGGTCGTTGGATTAGAAGCTGTCTTCTTGAAAGGAAGCAAATAAGCGAGCTCGTAGGCTGAGCGCCACTTCGGTTGCCGGGGCCATTTCGGTCAGCGGCCCTGGTGTTGGAGCTGCCCTTACAGGAGCTGCAGGCACCGACGGAGCCCTTGCTGTCGTGAGCTTCTCACGTAAGCGAAGCGACTCGCCGAGCGTAGTCGTTGCCTCCGATGTAGCGGCCACTGGCACCGATGGCGGTGTCGGTGACGCGTGCATTGTTGGTGTCGATACTGGTGGAGCCGGTGTTGACACCTCTGCGGCAGTCGATGGCACAGTTGGCGTTGTGGCCTCGCTCTTGACGCAGACCTCTCGGGCATCGGCTGTCGGTTCTTTCGGGGTGGTGCCGTAGACATGGTCGAGAATGCTTTGCACTTCGTCAGGGAGGCTCCCGACGAGCTTGTACCCGTGCTGGTACAGGTATATTCGTTTGTCCGCAGTAAGCACGACTGCAAAGCGCATGAGAGATAGCTTTCAGCAGTCGCTTACCGTCGACCAAGGCGCCTGCGTTTGGCGGCGGAGGTTGGACGATTTCGTCGTACACTCCCACGGCCAGTCCGTGGCTGCGCGGGCCGTTGGCGTCTTGCACGAAGACGCCGCCGTCGTCATCGATGGCGACGATGGCCGCACCGGGCAACGAGGTGTACTGCGCCATGCGCGCCGTGACGCTTTTCTGGTCGTTGGCAGGGCCTCCAACGGTGTACTCGGAGCCGTCGGCGCGCCGGAGGCCTAGGCTCCACGAGGCGTCGGCACCGAGCACCGCCTGGGTGATGCGATCCCCCACAGCGTACGCTTTGTCTACGCGCTCGTCCATGCACCTGGGGAGACTGTGACTCAGCATCTGCGACCCGTCGGGCCGCGTGCGCACCACAAGGAAGTGTTCTCCGCGCAGCACGATGTGGAGCTTGACGCGGGCGGCCGCTTCCACGGGCCGGGAGCGGATGCCGATCTTGACCGGCAGCGGGGCGCGAGGTTTCGGCTGTTGCACCACAAGAGCCGACACTGGCGTCGGGGCCACCGGCTCCAGCGCTTGGACCCTGGAGTCGGACGGTGCCGGTGGGTTGGTCACACGTGTAGGGGCAGAGGAAACCACGGTCGGGTGCCGCTGCAGCTTGTGTGGTTTCCCAGCGACAAGAGCCGGAGATGCAGTCGCCGTTGGTGCCGTCGTCTCTGTTGCTGGCGCCGGCTCGGCCGGCAGTTTTCGTCGGGAAGCAGCCATTGTTCGCGGTCGATCAGCGCGCAGCCAGCCCGTGTGCCCGAGCACCTTGGCGCGAACGAGACACGATGCCGGATCTGGCACTTCGAAGACCAACGTACTCGCGACCGCTGTGCCCGATGGCACTGCCACCACTGGCACCGCAAGAGCCGCACTCACACACGACAAGAGCGGCGCCGTGGCCTTCATAACGAAGACGTGGCGGCCGCGCACGATGGCGAGCGGCGTCAGAGCGGCGAGGGGCACCCAACGCCCGCTCTGTTCGAGGCGCACGAACTCGCCGCCGGTGAGGTCGTCGAGGTACAGATCCGTGGACACGAGCCGCGCCGGCTGCAGCTCTGTCGTGTCGGTGGCGGCGGCTGCGTGCGTTGGGTGACGCGTTGCCCGCACCTGCCGAGCAATTTGGTAGGCGCGAACGTCCACCATCGGCGCCAGCAGCTCCGCCTTTTGCCGCCCGTTCACAGCTTCGTGGATGTACTCGGGCGCGCCACCGTCCGCATCGATGCGCAGGAACACGACACCAGCGCCCGCTTCGCGCCGAGTCACGACAACTAGCTCGTTTGGCGGTATCTTCTTCTGCGCTCCGGATGGCAGCAACACCGGGTCGTTGAGCGATGGCGACCGGCTCACGACTACTTGATCGAGCGTCCGGTAGACGAAGTACCCGATCTGCGGCAGCTTGCTTGACACCGGCGTCGGCAACAAGGCCGTGGGTGGCGGGGCCTGCACGACGAACGGTGTGTTCTGAGCGACGACGGGCTCCACCGACGGCGGAGGTGCAACCGCCGGCGGCACAGGGTTGGACAGAGACCGCCGCAACGGTGCGCTGGGATCAACGCGACCCGTCTGCCCACTGCGGCGCCGACCCGTTGCCGTCGACGCAGACGGCGT
>JNBR01000634.1:0-15631 GCA_002081595.1 Achlya hypogyna
CCCACCAGAAGTCGTTTGCAAGGTTAATAGTCGAGAGTTGAATGTAGGAAAGGCTGCCGGCGGCAGTCATTGCGACATACGTAAGACCTGCGCCAAGCTTGACAATTGACTGCAGGTCATAGTTCGCCCGAATGGGTGGAGTCGCGATGCTAGCATTCGGTCCTACAACCGATTTAGCTATGCCTAAGCTGCCGATATCGTTGTGGTAGAGAATCCAGAGCTTCGTGTCGAAGATATACACTCGTGATCTCCAGCGAAAGCGGAGAAAGCCACTCATGGCGGCTGTCGCGCCGTCGAGGTGCCAAATGTCACCGACCGGCGCTAGAAATGCTTCCGCACCAGCTGATACTAGGTATGGGAACGGCGATGCTCTCCAAGGAATCTTGTTTCGAGCCCGCAGAAGCCACGTGAGGCCGTACACAAGGGTAATCACAGCAGCGTTGACGCCCAGAACCACAAGCCCGCGGCCCAGTGAGCCGACGACGACAGTGCCACTGACACACACCATTTGAGCTTCCATGTTGACCCTGCTGCAGGCGCGATCAACTGTTGCGGAAGCTCGGATAGGCGCGACAGTCTCCAAAATCACCAGCACTATCCAAACCACAATGCTACTGATGTGGGCCGCCCTTGGGGACAGCTGATGCACCACGACAAGGAGGATGTCGTTGGTAACATACGTAAGCCACGCGGCCTCGCCGCAAAGGATAAAAGTGTGCATCACAGGGCGAGGGGCAAACTCGAAGCGTGCGGCGCCATCAGCATGGATAAAGCGCAATGGCGTAGTACTAAGTGCGGTGATAGCCGTCACTGCGCGGAGAAGCAAAAGTGGCCGCCCAACCCATACAGGCCCCACGACGCGATTGAACTGCAGCAGTCCGAGCCCATATGCGGTCTGCATGGCGTACGTCGCTGTGAGGATGGCCACGGCCACAAGTGTGCACGTGATGAGCACCACAATGGTCCAGAGGTAGCGGCATGTGCTAATGGGCACTTCCTTGGAGCTCACTTTAAATGGAATCGGCTCAACGCGCTCCGAAATGAGCATGTGCGCGGCGACATCGCCCTGAAACGAGACGACCTCTCGTAAGCCTGTGGCCCACTCATGGAGAGCCACATAGCCAAAAAAGTCCCACGACGTCCCACCGAGAAGCGGCTGGCGTAGCACAGTAGAATCGCCTCCAGGCGACAAGGCAAACTGAATAATTTCGACATTCATGCGCTGCACGCCTTGGATTGCGCTGACAAGTATTGGTTTCAACTGCTGCCGCAGCGTGACGTTGCGGAGTAAGCTACCAGCTATGGTGGATGTTGCATGTGTCAAGACACTGCATGTTTCAGTGGTGGCCGCGCCACACAGTTGACACGCGCCACCGACGCCGGCATCACGCAAAAAAAGAGACACCGTCGCAAACAGAGTTGGCATGGGATGGACTAGTAGGTGGGTCGGTACTTGCGTACCACAGGAGTCATCAAACGAAAACGATGGTTGCACAAAGGTGGCGCCGGCGCCAAAGGCACACATCGGATTGCCGCCAAAGAAGGTGAAGTTGGGCAACTGCCAATGTAGTGGCACAGGGTCCAGTAGCGTCGTGGGTAGATCTCTGAAGGATGTGAGTACCGTGGCGTCGTTGTAGATTGCGATTGCGACGGAAGACTGCAACGCGGTAACAGCAGAAATGAGAGATGGAGGCGGCGATGTCAAGAACATATCAACCGATTGAAATGGCCCAATATGGTCGTGGATAATGACACTACACGGTGTGAACGGGTATAGCCCAAGTAGCGCCTCCATGGTGGCGTCGCCCATGAAATTAGGGGCGCTACGCACGAGGCTCGCGTTGGCAACAGCGGCACCCCAAAGGTCGTCGTAAAATACCCAGTTGAGAGCAAAAGAGGTCCACATGGAGCTTCGAGTTCCAAACGGGATGCTGGTCACGGTGACCGCTTGCTCCCATCCAAACATGTTGATCACAGTGACTGACTCTTGAATGCCGATCTGCATGTCGTTGCTCCACTGCAGCTGGAACGACAAATATTTTTGCTCGTCCAGTACGCCATCTCAGCACCAACTGAGGTAAACGCATCTTTCAGGCTGGCATACCACAAGGCACCATCGTTGGTTCCCACGATGGCGTCCGAAACAGCGAAGTTAAAACTTGAACCATATGCAGCATACCAGTCGCTCCAATGAACGTTGCGTAGGTATGGTTCAAGGTAGACAGCGCCATTAGAGGCAAAGTCGCGGTCGCAGCGCGCCTGCCGAGCTGCTGTGTGTGCAAGTTGCCACCGTTTGTCGAAGTCGGCCCAACAAAAAAGCGTCATAAGGTTGAAAACATTCCCGGCATCAGTGTGCGAAAGCCCACAATGGCGTCCTGAATGGATATATACTGGGCGAGCGCGAGTTCGCGTGGGTACGTTGGTTTTGAATACGCCATCGTTGTCGACAGTCCGTACACCTTGACGATGGCCTCCTTTGGGTCAAAGAGGTCGACGACAGCATTGCCTCCAGCAGCCAGGTGGGTGCTAAAGACATCAAGGAGGTATGTGTGAGCTGCTGTTGGCTCGAATCCTGGCCAGAAGAGGTCGTTGCTCAAGCCAGGACTGATGATGTCAAGAAACCAAATGCTGCACCCCATGGACAAAGCTAGATACACAATACCTAGCCAGTGTTGCATTGTTTTGGAGAGCAGGACGCGGCCCATGAGGCACGTGCGTATAAAAGAAATGGCGATGGTAACCGAGGTGCCTCTTCGGCAGTTATACCAGCGAAACCAACGACTCCTTTCTACGCATTTGGTTTCTCAGATGCATGTATGGAGTCAAACACAGTGCTGTCAGCCCTAGGTACCAGCCCTGGGCTGGTACAGACCAAAACAAAGCCTGGAGCCTCGGAAAATTGGGCTCAAACGATTACACTGACTTGTTACCAGAAATCAACTCGACGGGCGGCACCACAGCCCACGACACCGACGCTTCTTTTTGGTGCGTGTGGCACTCATCCTTTAGCGTTGCCCTCTTCGCAAACATGCAGCCAGAAAAAACTTGGAGGCATTTGACTGCGTAACACGAAAAGGTTGGACATATTCGCCAGCGGCCCAGATGAAACTTGCCGCCGGCAAGACAGCCAGCTCTGAAGATTCCCGTTTGGCTGGAGCGTTTGGGCATACGTTTGTGCACGATGTCTCGCCTTTGAGCTCGGTGAGCTGGAGAACACTCGAGGGAGATTCTTGCAAAGCTACGAGGCGGGTAGTCGAGGCCATGGATATATGTGGTTGCCTACGAGCACTGCGTCTTGCCTACCGGTATAGCTGGTGACCAGCGCTGATCAACGACCCAGCAACGTCCACGGCAACAGCATCGCTTGTTTTCGAGTGCCGATTGAGTTGCGTGTGCGTAGATGTTTCGTTTCATCGTGAAGAGTTGCGTGTGTTCAGACTGAGCGTAAGCAACGTGGCGAAGATACATCGTATTGACCACAAGATGGCAAGTCGGTCCAAGAAGCGCGCGGGGCGCCCGGCCACGGGAGCCCTCGAGCTCGAACGGCGCGTCGTGGGCGTCGATGACATGGTGCTCCTCCCGAATGTCAGCGACGCGGGCATCCTCGAGAACCTCAAAGCTCGCCATGGTAGCGACCAGATCTACACTTTTATCGGTCATGTCCTCGTGTGTGTTAACCCGTACAAGTGGCTCAACATCTACAATGAACCCACCATGCGCTACTACGCGCACAAGGCGCGCATTGACGTGCCGCCCCATGTCTTCGCGACCGCAGAGGAGACGTACCGCACCATGGTCCGCGAGGAAGAAAACCAGTGCGTGATTATTTCAGGCGAGAGCGGCGCTGGGAAGACCGAAGCCTCCAAGCAGATCCAAAACTACATCGCTGGCATTTCGGGCAGTGGCGATGGTGTCGACAAGATCAAGCGTACCTTCCTCGAGTCGAACCCGCTCCTCGAAGCCTTTGGAAATGCTAAGACGGTGAGTTCCGCGGTACTCCCGCACTAACGCCAACCCCAGGTGCGCAACAACAACTCTTCGCGCTTCGGCAAGTACTTTGAGCTGCTTTTCGACGCTGCTGGGCGCCCGCAAGGCGGTCACGTGACTAACTACCTTCTCGAGAAGTCCCGCGTCGTCAAGCCAGGCAAGTCCGAGCGCAACTTCCACATCTTCTATCAGGTGCTCGCGGGGCTACCGGACGGCGCGCGCGCCAAGTTCGGTCTTAAGAGCGACCCCTCGGCGTACGCGTACCTCGCCGTGTCTGGCTGCTTCGGCATCGACGACATCGACGACGTCACCGAGTTCGAGGCGACAATGACCGCCATGCAGCACGTCGGCATCAAGAAGAAGCAGATCGAGCTTGTCGTGCAGACTATCGCAGCCATCTTGCACCTGGGCAACGTCGACTTCGACCCGCTGCAGGTGAAGGACGCCGAGGGCTCCCGTGTTCGCCCGGCCACGGCCGGCAGTCTCAGCTCTGCCTGCGCGCTGCTGGGGCTGGACGAAGCGGCGCTGGCGCATGCCTTCAGCTACAAGTGGCTGCACACGATGGCGCCGGTATGGCACGATATCTAGCGCCGATCTCATCCTCAGGCTTGGTAGGGCGGTAAAGTCGAGAGCTACGAGGTTCCACAGAACCCTGACCAGGCGCGCAGCCAGCGTGACGCGATCGCCAAACACATCTACGAGCGGCTCTTCGACTTCCTTGTGGAGCGCGTGAATCATGCACTTGACATTGAGAAGCAGATGGAGGCCACGGACGCCAGCAGCATCGGCATCCTGGACATCTATGGCTTTGAGATCTTCGACCTCAACGGCTTTGAGCAGTTTTGTATCAACTACGTCAACGAAAAGCTCCAGCAAATCTTCATCGAGCTTACACTCCAGTCCGAGCAAGCCGAGTATGCTCGTGAAGGGTACGGCTACCCGGGAGGCTGCAGGTTCTATCGTCGCTCTGGCTAGCATCGCGTGGACGCCGATTCCTTTTTTCAATAACAAGGTGGTGTGTGACTTGATTGAAGCCCGCAACCCGCCAGGCATATTTTACATCCTCGACGACACGATCAAGACCATGCACAGCCGTCAGGGCGATAGCGTCGACGCCACATTCCTCGAAAAGCTCACGTCTGTGCACAAGGGCCACCCCCACTTCTCTAAGCGCGGACGGGTGTTCGAGGTCAAGCACTACGCCGGCAACGTTCAGTACAACATCCTCGGGTTTGGCGAAGCTAACAAAGAGAGCCTTACTAAAGACATTGTGGGTCTCCTCCAGCAAAGCAGCAACAAGCTCATGCAGTACCTCTTTGGCTCGGACGACATCGATGCCAAGGCCATCACGGCCGGCACGAAGATCCGCACGCAGTGCGCGGCGCTCGTCACAGCGCTCATGGACTGCCAGCCACACTATGTTCGCTGTATCAAGTCCAACGACCACAAACAGGCCAACCACGTCGACGACAAGCGTGTGCTGCATCAGATCCAATACCTCGGACTCCTCGAAAACGTCAAGGTTCGCCGCGCTGGCTACGCCTACCGAGGCGACTACGGCCGCTTCCTCGACCGCTTCAAGTGGCTGTCGAAGGAGACTTCGCCCGACTTTGCTGGCTCTGACGCTAGCGGCGCTAAGGCCATTGTCAAGGCGGCCGCGAAGACCATTCCAGCGCTCAAAGACGAGGTCCAGTGGGGCAAGTCGATGGTGTTTATTCGGACCCCGGAGACGTACTTCGCGCTTGAGCAGCTGCGTGATGCCACCTTCGGCAAGTATGTCGTCAAGATCCAGCGGGCGTGGGTAAAGTACGCGGGGCGCCGCCACCTGCTTGCACTCAGTGCCGACATCGCCAAGCTCTATAACGCCAAGGGCAAGGGCCGCCAGCGAGTGAGTGCGCCTACCATCATCGAAATCTCATGCTCGCATTCAGGTGAGCTTGTACCGGCCGTTCGACAACGACTACTGCCGCTTGCCCAACGTCCGCAGTAGCGTGCTTGACATCGTGCGGTACTACGGGGACCCCGAGAAAGTGCTTTTCTGGGACACGATCGAGAAGGTCGGCCCGCAAGGCCAACGCCTGCCGCGGCACTTGCTGGTTACATCAGCGTACGTGTACTTGTTTGAGCAGGCAGTGCCGGGTCCTCTGAAGCCTGATACCAAGCCCCCGCCGTTCCTATCGCTGCGTCGGCGCATCCCGTTCGCAGCGATCGAGTCGCTGGTCATGAGTCCCAACGCGGATCCGTATTTGGTGGTGCGCATGACGCCGCCACCCGTGCTGCCGGCACCGGACGTCTCCCACTGGAAGGAAAACAAGTCGACGGCCGTGTGCATGCAGACGCAGAAGAAGTTTAGTCTCTTCACGCGGCGCCACCACTGCCGAGTTACTGGCAACATCTACTGCGCCGACGTGTGCAGTCAGCTCTTCGTCGTGCCGGATCGTGGCCACTACACACCCGTGCGCGTCGTCGACACGATCGTCGGCTTTTTTTCGACCGAAGTCATCGAGGACCAGCTCTGGCTTTTGGAAAAGAAAACCGAACTCGCCGTGCTGCTGGTGCATGCCAACCCGGCCATCCGCATCGATTTCGAAGCGGCCGTCTCGCTGCGCACAAGCCCCGTGCTCAGCTCCAGCCCCGCACCGCGCATCACATTCTCAACGGGTGCCGACGTTCGCGTCACCTGGTCACCAACAGGCGTCGAAGCCGTCGCTGCTGCCTCCGACCTTGTGCCCGACAAGTACGTCAAGGCCCGTCGCAAGCGCGACCGCGAGCGCAAGAAGCAGCGCGACGCTGCGCGCGAGATCGAGATGGCGCAGCGCGCTGCTCGGCAGGCGCAGCGAGAGAAAGAGCGCGAGGAAGATCGTTTGCGCCGCGTGGCCGAAAAGAAGGCTCGCAAACAGCAGGAGAAGGAGGCCAAGCTGGGCCGGCGCGGCTCCTCAGGCAAGTCGCTCAACAGCAACGTGCGCCAGTTCGGCGAGGCGGCGGCACCTGCCAGCGGCAGCAACGTCAACAGCGAACTCGCGGCCATCCTCGCTCGCCGCCGGAACCAAGGCTAGTCCGTCGCCCTTATACCGACGCCTATGCATTACAGCAACGATTCATACAAGGGCGCTGCGTCCCTGTCGAATGCTTCTGCTCGTCGTCGGTGGATTGCAGCGGCGACAGCAACCAGCAGCAAAAGGGCGAGGCCCATGGCCTCTGGGGTTGAGGTGCTGCGGAGAAGTGTTGGGAAAATGAGCGACGGAGCTGCGAGGGTACTTGTCAGTTGGGCCACGATGGCAGCACGTGAGACGTCTTGTTCGCATTGCAGCAGCCCGCGGAGGATCCCGGCAGCTTGGCCTACGGTGGCCCCGAGCGGCGTTCGTGCCCCCGGAGGCATCATGTGCAGGTTGAGCACGGTTTGCATGCAGTCGGCCCGCCGTGTCCAAAGCGACGCAAAGGCCCGGAGCGTTGTGGGGTCTTGGTCGATATCGCTGAATAGCTGGTTCTCGAGGTGAGACGCGTACTGGTCCATCGTGCAGTACCGATATGGTGTTTCTAGCGCCACCGAGTCGACGTCGGGGAGGATGTAGTACGGCCTCGACGCCAGTCGTTCATAGAAGATCGTTGCGCCACCCACGCGCTCAGAAGGGCAGCTTCCATCGGCGTCAAGGAACTTGATGCGTGTCGGCTCAGCCAAGGGCGCAAGCACGCGGCGCGACACGGCTGGTCTCACGGCCACGCAGATGTCGGCAGTTATAGGCGATGCCAGCGGGTTACGCGGCCGGTGCTCGAGCTGGCGCGGTAGTGCGTGCACAGCCGGAGATACGACGGGCACGCGGGGCAGCAGGCGCGAGAGACGGGCAGCCCGCGTGGCGTTGCAAGGCAGCACCATCGTCGTCCCGCCGAGGCAGTGCTCGACGTATGTGGTAGCCGGCACCCAGTGCACCGGCCCCACGGGCACGAGAATGAGGCTCCAGGGCACGAAGTACTCGGTAGTGAGGCAGCGGGCACCGTGAGCGAATACGAAGGGGTGCGCGAGGGGCCACGTCCGGTCGTTGCCTGCGAGGTACGCTTGAAGGCCCGTGAGCTCCTCGTAGCCGTGAGCCACAGCCGCATCGAGCATGTCACGGATGTCGGCGGTTGTAGCAACGGTCTCGGCAGCGGCGCAGGACGTGACGCAAGATGTGTACACCGCGACACTGCTCATGCACGTCTGGGGCTCCTCGCGTGAGCAGCGCCGGTCGAGCGCGTCGCAGGTGGTGGCGAGGCAGGCACGGTAGCGATCACCGATGCGCTGAGCAAGTCCGGGGTCCAGGAGTGGTGCCGACTGCATGTTGCCGAGTGCATAGCCAACAGGAGCTTCATAGGGTTGACGGGTTGGCGCGTTCGATATTCGAAACGGCGTCCGGTAATTGCAACCGCGAACAATGCTCAAAACAAACCGGCGCCTGCCTGGTGCGCGATTGCACCGACAACTGCCGGGGATGCTTACCAGGGGAATCATAGGAGCAACGACCATGAGCAGACCATTCATTGTTCATGGTCATGTTCCCCGCGATTCGCATCGGCCATGAAAATGAGAGGTGCAACAAGCATAGGTTATTTCACGCTTTTGACGATGTAGTTCCTACCTGGTTGAGTTCCCTGCACATTTGGCTGCATTCGAGTACTATAGACGGTCGAATACCAGCAAGGAACACGTAGTACAAGTTTCGGCCAAATCAATGCCTTCATTGCAGTCTGGCACGATGGTTGTTGGAAAAAACCAACCGCGGATGGATGCTGGTGCAGAAGGAAAAACTCAAGTTCAACTTGATACTCAAACTTTATTAGTTTTTACATCGTCATATAAAAGCCGGTTTACATAAAAACCAATAAGAGGTGATAGTAATTTACGTAAACTAGTACTATGTAGTATAATAGTTGTCATTTCATAATCACCAACGTCGCTAACACGAGCCCCCTTCTCGCGACCGAAATTGATGGCTGAGTAGGACCGACCGCGCCGTCCTAGAGAGCCCCCCGCTTGCTCATTGAACACGCGCCGCAAGTGCTTGAATTCCTTCCACAAGGGACGGCAATGACCTTCCTACGCTCACTGCCACCCGCTGTCTTTCCTGAGCCGCATCAATTCCTCGCAAAACTTTTGCAGCTGCCGGCGGGAAATGGCATCCGATGCGAGTGGCCTGAAGTTTCCATTCTGCAGGCCAATATCGACAAAGAGGTCGTGGAGTTGCTCGTGCAAGTGCTTCCCCTGGGCCCTAGGATCTTGCTCGAACATCCCGCGCACACTGGGGATGACCTGGACGCCGTACAAATGCTTGCATCTGTCATTGTCGCTGCTGAACTCTATCCCAAGTGCGACGACGACGATGAGACCATGTCACTCTATCGCGCCATCGAAAAGCTCCCTGCATTGGAGCGCTTGCATTTGCACATCGACAACGTGGATCCCGATGACGCGGGGCAGCTGGACCTACTGCTTGAGCTTGTGATGCTAAAATCGCTAAAAGACTTCCAAGTCTCGGGCTACCCTGGCGCGCACATTACCATTGACAAGGTATTCCCGAGAAATCTTGCTCAGCGCGTTGCGTCGATGAAGGTGCTTCGGCTCGAGCGCCTCGACTGGGCTACTCGGTGGAAGGCGAAGACGAAGAAGTCGACCCAGACCGCTACAACGTGGGTGTGATCAACAACAGGCTTTGCGCCTTAATTTCAGCTTCGCCCAGCCTGCGCGACCTTCACTTCTTCAACGTGCCCGGCGTTGCTGCCTTGGGAGCAAGTAATGTGCAGCTTCCTCCACAATTGCGCTCGTTCAATTTACACACGAGGGTAGAAGAAGCTCCCAGTCGCCAGATATTCGGTTAATAAGCACTAGATGAAAACTACTTCCATTGACAACTCTAACTGGTTCTATCTCCATCTCGACGCCACAATACGTGTGGAAACTCTCCGAGGACTCTCATGATGTCGCTTGTCCGAGGACTCACTCTTGAAGTCGCTGGTGCCCACTTGGACCCCATAAAAAGTACTATCCCATCATTTCCTTGCCAGCTTCATCCTCGCTCGGCCACGTTTGGCGCATCGCTGTTTCCAACTCGTTGTAGTGCCTGGAGGGCATGTGAACGGCTTTCGTTGGAAGCCAAGATAACCAACGCATATCGATTTTGAACTCTCGTGGCAGCGCAAGTGAGCCGCTCGAACAGTTCCGCAAGTGAACTCGGAGCTTGAACAAATGTGATTGGTTGATGTACCTCAATTATCAAGTTAAAAACGGCATGATCAAGTTATAAAGAGTCGAAAGCTGTCGAATTAACTGAGATTAAAGTGACGATCAAAATTGAATACTATGGCTGCCGAGGAGCACCGACGCCGCCGCCGTCGCGAGGCTCCCTGTTTTCTCGCTGACCTCGCACCTCAAGTACTCGAGTACCTTTCCCAAGGCCCTGAGATGGTCGCACTGCTACGTGCTCTGCCCCCCAGCGTCTTTCCTGAACCATTCATAGCACTTGCTCACCTTTTGCGATTGTCCGCAGAGAGTGGCATCCACGGTGCGTGGCCCGAAGTCTCAATTCGACGGGTAGATATCAGTGAAGACAGCGTCAAGCTTCTCGCTCAAGTGCTCTCGCTGAACCCGAGGCTAACCCTAGCTTACCGAGTACGCACCGCAGATGATATGTCCATTGTGGAGCGTCTTGCATCGGCCATCATTGCTGTGGACCTCTACCCCGAGTTCGGCAACTTGGATTCCTGTTCAAAGCTGTATGGCGCCATCGATGTCCTCCCATCCCTGGAGAAATTGCACGTGCACACAAAGGACCTGCATAGTGATGATGTTCAGTCGCTGGAGCTGATCCTTGAGCTCGTCCTGCGGAATTCCCTGACGGATTTTCGGGTGTCTGGCTACCGCGGTGAGGTTCTTGTCATCGACAGTTGGTTTGCTACAATTCTTATTCAATGGATCGCCATGGGGCAGGTCACGACACTACATCTCGAGCGATTAGCTTGGAAGGACTGGAACGATGACGAGTACCCCAGCGACGACGAAGCGCTGTGCCAAGTCATCTCGACAGCGCCCAACTTACGCTATCTTCACCTGGTCAATATGCCACAGCTCTCCGCCTTGGGGCTCGGCGACGTGCCGCTTCCGCCGCGCCTGCGCTTTTTTAGCACGGCCGACACAACGTGAAGTACTTCTAGAGCACTGTCATTGCGGAACATGTTGGTGCGAATATGGGGAGCAATATAATCCAATGAAGGATATGTGCACATTCATTAGCCAAGCAAGTAATGCTTATGAGCACTGGCTTACCGCCGCTTGAGGGCGCTGTCAAGTAATGCGCCGTGGTCATACCAGCCATTCGCTTCGGCGGTGTTTCCATCCGCACACCTTGAGTACGTGCGGCCGTCATTGCAAGGCAGGCGTCCGTTCCCGCCATGAGCCATTTTGGTCCACCCTGAAACGGCAGTGGTCCTTCCTCGAAACAGCCGCCATGACCTCCGGGACGTCGGTCGCCAAGGGCACGTCTCTGAGGGCGCCGATGCTGCCCTCCATCCTACCGCCCACGCAGTGTACGTTCTGCATCCATCCATCGTCACTCAGATCTCTCTAGTGCTCACGTGCACCGTGGTCGTTGGCTCCAAGGAGGTTGTGTGCCAGTTTGAGTCGAGCGACTACGTGCAGACGCTTGTCAAGGCCGCGCAGAAGCGGTACGTTCTCGAGCACGGCGGGGATCCGAACCAAGTCATCGGGCTCCGACATCGCCGCTCCAACAAAGGTAACATAGTCGTTGATACCACGTTCTTCGCTCATAGTGACCAGATCTGTACTACTTCAACCCCGCTGGTGACGACATCGCCAATGGCGACGTACTCGAGGCGCGGCCGTACACTGCGGCGCCACCCTCCGTGAGCGAGCGCGCGATGTCGTAGGCACTATCTCCCCTTCCTCACCAACGCCAATCTAGGATCGCTTCGGGCATCAACGGCCACATCAAGGACAAAGTGTCGCGCTGCGGCGTTTTCTCGGTCGTCGTGCTTCACGCCGAAGGGCTTGACGAGGCCATCCTCGCGCAAAACGTCGCCGTGTCCGTGCAGCTGCTGCCGTACGCTCGTGTGAGCACCACTCATGGCAGCACTGATGGCCGATGGAACACCATTATGAAACTCAAGCACTCGGACGTCGCGCTGCAACAGCTGGTGCTCGATGTGCTGGTGCACCCGCTGGACTCACCCACGGCGCCACTGGGCCACGTGCGTATTCCCGTGTGTGGGTCGATCCTGGCGCCGGGCCGGGCCGTGGAGGAGTGGGTAGCCATCGACGCAAGCGACGACGCGTCTCCGCGATTGCTGCTCTCATACTGTTTCCACCCGACAGTGGCACCGCTCGGCACTGCCGAGCCAGCCAAGGTGCGCCCCGTGGCGCCACCGCAGCCGCTCAAGGCGCTTGCCAAGAAGCTGGCCCCGCGTCCGCCGGTACCAGTAGCACTAGATGTGCCCCAGCCACCGCCGGCGCGGGGCACGCTCACGATGCACTTAAAAGGACTCCACATCTGTGGTCCGCAGTGCTCCAAACTCGATGGCCACTCGGCCGCGTTCGTGCCGGACTTTGAGCCGGTTCTCGCGATCGGCTTCGAAGACAGCGTCAAGGAGATCTACGTACACGCACCTGACGGCATGACTGTCGTCTTCAAGAAGAAGTACGACGTCCACAGCATCCACTCGGAGCTTAAAATCGACGTGCTCAAGCCCATGGTCATCGCTGCGTCGCCCAACCTCACCAAGCTCAAGAGCGGCAAACAAGCGGTGAGTGCATTTGCTGCGGACGCTGCCCACGGACGCGCTAGGTGCGCTACGGTAGCGTGTCGCTGAGCTCGTTTGAGATTTTACAGCGACGAGGTGCCCAGCGACACGTATGGAGCCCGCCACCGCCGACGCTCGGCCCTGGCCGCAAGCCGCCGGACGCGCACTTCGAGTGGGTTGTGCTGCGGGCTGGCGACGAGGAAGTCGGACTCGTCCAGCTACAAGTCGACTACACGGAGAACCTCCGCGCGATCTTCTCGCCCGAGCTGCATGCAGACGCGACCTTCGTTCGACCAGACGAGCTTGAGTTCAAAGCCGACGTCATCAAGCGCAACATCGAGCGCCTCGACCTGCTCTTTGGCGCGGCCACGGTACCGCGAAACGTGGCGCGTGACTGATCTTTGCGTAGACGCTTAAGCTGCAGTTGCGCGAGGTACTCGAGTGGCGCAACCCGGCCGTGACGGTCGGGATCTGGGCTGGACTTACGCTCGGGGTCGTCTACTTCCCGACGTCGCACTTTCCCGTTCTAATTCTCGCGGGGTTGGCCGGGCTACTGTGCGTCAACTACGTGCGCTTTGCCAACGGCGGCATTCAGCGCACTTGGACCGAGTACGACCCGGACGAGGTGCAGATGAAGGCCTTCCGATCCATCGGCACGTTGCACGTTGTGCCTCGTAGCGCAGCCAACCTCGTGGAGGCCAAGTGGGCCGACATGAAGGCCAAGGACGCGCTGCGCCCGATCGACTCACACGTCGAGCTCTACTACGAACCGCACTTTAAGGATCTGCCGCCGCGGCTGGTGGCGCGCACCAACTCGGTCGTCAACAGCCGCAACCCCGAGTACGGTCGCGACGACGCTGGTAGCCACGACGTGTGCCTCATGAACAACAACTGGTTCAAGGACCTGTTCACGCACTTAAGTCCCCACGCAAAGGACGGTAGTGTCTCTTGCGCGTGACCGTGGCCACATGCGATCGGTAGCGGTGCTTCACGACGTCGAGGAAGCTTGGAAGCGCGAAGACGGCGGCGTCGACTTGCACGCCTTCAAGTACCCGATCCTTCAAGCCGTGTGCACCAACCCCGTAACGGAGCTTGAAGAGATCTTGCCGTGGGAAGAGAGCCCCGGGTGTCTTCGCCTGGACGTCGTCCAGGACAACCCAATGACTTCCACGCGGCTCCTGGGCCAAGCGCGCATTCCGCTCAAGGACCTTGTCACGAGCAGTCGCCTGGGCGGCCCGCAGATCGAGGTCGAGCGCTCCCTGCCACTCGTCAACTCGCCAGCAGATCTTGAGCTCGACGAGCCGCCGACGCTCACGGTGCGCGTGCAGCTCACGCTGCGCAACCCGGCCAAGCCCGTGAGCTGGAAGGAGCGGCTGGCGAGCGAGGCGCTGTACTCGGTCATGGAGATCGAGAACGCAAAGTCGCTGTCTTTCGTGGAAAAGTACCACATGGCTCGCAATGTTGCCCGCACCATCCAGCACGAGCTCGGCAAAGTGTGCGATTTGGTCGAAAAGATCAAGAACATCTTCCTTTGGACGCACCCGCGCAAGACGTTCATCGTTTTCCTCATTGTGTGCGTTGGCATCGTCGTCACGTACTACGTGCCATTCCGCTACTTTGTTTTGTATCAGATCACGCGCAAGGTAGTTGTGTGACACGGAGAGCAAGCCTCATCAGCGTTGCGTAGTTTACGAACCGCTTCCACCGGCTCTGCGACCGACGGCTCATCGATGGCGATGTCATTCGCGTCTGGAACTTCGTCTCAACCTTCCCTAGCGACATCGACCAGCAAAAGGTTTCATAGGCACATTTGGTGGCCTCAGTCGCGCGTAGATGTTCCGCTACGAGAACCAAAACTACCTGCGCGAGAAGGAACACACGGCGGCGCAGGCCAAGCTGCAGGCCGAGTGGGCCGGCTACATCTGGAAGCGAGGCGAGACGCTCTTTGTGGGCTGGGCGGTGAGGCCCGTGAGTGATCAACGACATCCAACACGGTTGTAGCATCGGTACGCAGCCATTCGCAACGGCAAGCTCGAATACTGGAGCGTACGTGACATGCCTGGGCTCAGAGGCTGAGCGAGTACAGACGATCGAAGACGCCAAGCACGGGATCCCGCCCAAAGGCCACATCCTCCTGTCATCCACCGTCGAAAAGTGCTCCAAGGCCGAGGTGGCGCAGGCCCCGAAAGACACCTTTCCCCTCGCCATCTTCAACGTCAACCGTCGCCACTTGCTGGACGCTCCCGAGGGCCGTACGCTCCAGGACACCGGCACGAGCGCTGAACCTTCCGTAGGTCGGCGTGTCATCGCCGTCACCAGCGAAAACGATTTCCAAGCCATCGTCCGCGCCATTCGCAATACGGACACCGACGTCTGATTTGCATGTTTCGATCCACAATCAACTACACATTACACGCGTTTTCTCCGATAATCCATTCGCGCTATCGCAGGGCTAGCACGGGCCGTAAGAGCAGTCGCGGAAATGAGTCGCACGGACTTTCTTGACGTGCTCTTCGCGGTGTTGCGTGAAGCGCTTGAGAAGCATGTCCTTCCTCTCGACTGCCTTGGCCTGGATCTCGAGGTGTTTGCTGTCGCCCAGTTAGTGGTCGGCATCCACATTCTACGCACCGGAATTCGGCGCACTTATCTTTCATCGCGACGGCCAGGAAGTCGAAGAGGCCGTCTGCAACTGTGAGGAGACAGTCGACGTTCTGCGCAGCTTGTTGCAAAAGAGCCTTGTCCCAGCGCACGGTGTCGTCGAGGCTGCTTGCGCACCACTTGGACCACTCGCTGACCTTGGCCTGGATCGACGCCAGTTTTTCTAGTCGAGTCAGCATGTAGCTGTGCGCGAGCAGATGCG
>JNBR01000634.1:15643-32756 GCA_002081595.1 Achlya hypogyna
CGGTGAACTTGACCGATACCTTGGTCTCAATCGGCGCAAGCGAAGCGTGCTGCGGCAGAGGCGTCAGCAGCGGTGCCGAGTTTCGGTGAAGTTTCTCGGTCGTCGTGCTGGGCCGACGGGCGAGCGGCTTGGGCGCCGGCAGTTCCTCGGAGGGTCCGAGGCTGTCATTTGGATGCGTCACAAAGTCGAAGATCCACTCGAGGTCGTGCAGCTTCTTCCACAGGCGCAGCGCTGCCTTGAGGATGAGCAGCATGTTGTCTTGGGATTCTTCGTGAAGCGACTGCTGGTCTTTGAGGCGCCATAGCCGCTTCTCCTCGGTGCGCGCCTCCATGAGCTCTTTGAGTTCGTTCTCGAGTCGCTTGGCTTTGCGATTCGACTTTTCCATCTCGACCACGGACGTCTCGGACGTCGTCTCGGCCGACGTCAGCTTGGTTGTTGCCTCGCGCAGCTGCGTCTCCAGTATGGTGTTGAGCAGGTTCACGCGCGCGATTTCCTTCTCAAGCGCTTTGCATCGAGACTCCAAGCTCGCCTACGGGGCCGCACGAATGAGCCGCGGTCCCCGAAGGAGTTGACCTTTTGCCGGTTGATCTCCACTTGGATCATCGCGCGGTCGTCCTCGGCAGCCTTGACCTTGCTAGACCAGACCGCGATTTGTGCCTGGATGTTGGCGAGGGCCTCGCTCTTCTCCTTGACGGCCATCGCTCGCTCAAGCACCGCTTGCTTCTGCACGGTGACGGCCACGACGTGGTCTGTCTGGGCTTGGGTCATCTGGGTGCCATCACATGAGGTAGGCGACGCCGCAAGGCCGTACCAAGTCGCGGGCGGCGTCTCGCTCAGCCATAGCTTCATCGCGCATCTTGACGGCCTCTTCTTCGCACTGCATGGCGATTTCGCGCATGCGCTGCATTTCCTTGGCATGCGCCTCGGCTTTTTGCCAGCCTTCGATGGCGTTGAGCTTGGCCTTGGTCTCAGCCGCGAGTCCGGCGCGGGCTTTGTCAAGCTCAAGCTTGCTCACGCTGATTTGGGCTTCGTACGTTTCGAACAGGTTCCGGTACGTGACGCAATCGGCGCGGACCTGCGCCGCATCGTGGCGGACTTCGTCCATCTCGACCACGAGCCGGTCGCGCTCAATGCGCAGCGCCTCGCGTTCCTTGGACAGCGTCAGCCAGTCGGCGACGGCCTTGTCCATCTTGGCCTTAGCGTCCGAGACCTGGCTCGCCGCGAGGTCCCGCTGTGCGATGGCAAGGTCTCGCTCCTGCTCACAGCTGTGCTTGCCGCCGTAGTGCTTGAGCTGGATTGCCAGGTCGGCGTTGCCCCAATGCATCGCGAGGTCTGCAGGCGTGTGGCCCACCTTGTTGGTCGCGTTGAGTTCGGCGCCTTGCCGAATGAGGAACTCGAGCACGCGGGGCCGGTCCCAGAGCGCCGCCATGTGTGTGAACGTATTCAGTGCCTATAAAGAATGGTGTCGGTGTAGAAGGACGGAGGGTACCTCGTCTGTGACGGCGCAGACGTCGATGCCTTGCTCCACAGCCTTGGCCAGCTCGCGGATGATGCTGTCATCGGCATCGTCGACGTCCCAGACCTCGTCGTTCTTGAAGAGCGCTTGGAGCTTCGTATCCCACCCCATTCCTCCGTTAACAAACTGGAAGCGCCAATTTTAGATTTCAAGATCGTGGAGATCATGAGCGGCACTGAAGCGAGTCTCGCTGATGCAAATCGAGTGGACTTTGAAGCCCATTGCATTGACGCAAGGAAATCGGATGCAAAGGACCAAGAAATACGGGATCATCGCCTGCAGAATGGACAGCGCGTCGTATACGCATGGAGTATGTTTCATTCATTCACGCAAGACGCCCAAATTTGGCGCCTTCCCCGCGAAGGCGCACTTTACGCGGCGCAACCCTTTGCGAAAAAGTTTGCATCGTGTGGATGTTGCGCCTGTGAAGCCTTCACTCCCTTCCTGCAAACCCACTCGTGTTTGGAGCAGCTGGCTAAAGCAGTCGATGTCCACAATCGCGCGTGTTCGTCTTCTCCAAATGAGCGCACCATGGACTCCGCAGGAGATGTGAACACTTCTATCCACAAGGGATGCAGCTCCAGCGTCTGCGCTCGAGACCCATGTCGCTTGCGATTTGAAATCAAGCATCCTCAGCACCCGGAGCTTCGTCGATAGACTCCAGCACCATTTGCTGCTCATGACGGCTCGAACAGGCCCTTGTATTCCTTCACATGTTCGCATTTCCCTCCTTTTATCCGCTTTTGCATATCCTTTTACTTGGCTCCACCGCGAAATGAGAGTTCTCAAAGTCAATACAAAACGCTTGTTTAATTGCATGCATTTCTCACCTCGAAGAGAGCTCCGGTGGCCGCACATCAAAGTTCAACTTGTGCCATCTGGTATGTTTTAAACCGTTTAAAACATACATGGTTGAGAATGGCAATGTTGCATCAACGACACTTGTGGATTTGCGCTGTCGTGTCAACAACTCTCGAGACCAAGATGATCCGCGGCAGCCTGCGCTCCTTCTCGACCAAGACGATCCCTGAAATCACCCGCGTGGGCATGGTGGGCCTCGGCCTCATGGGTCACGGCATTGCGCAGACGGCCGCCATGGCCGGCTACGACGTTGTGGCGCTGGATGTGACGCAGAAGTCGCTGGACGCCGGGCTTGCTCGCATTGAGGGCTCGCTCGAGAAGATCGGTGCTCGTCATGTCAAGAAGGGCGAGTGGACGGCTGAGCAGGCAAAGGATGAGTTTGCTGCCGTCATGGGTCGTATTAACGGTTCGATCGTGAAGAAGGACCTTGCCGAGTGCGATCTCGTCATTGAGGTACTTTGGATGATACGCAAGCTCAGCAACTGACCTGGTGACGGCAGGCCATCATCGAGGACGTTGATATCAAGAAGACTTTCTACAAGGAGCTCGGCGGTATCGTAAAGCCCTCGGGTATCCTCGCCTCGAACACATCGTCGCTCTCGATCGGCGACTTCGCCGGGAGCTCGGGTCGCCCGGAGAAAGTGGTACGTGCAATTCGCTTTGCACCGACAGCAAGTGATGCTCTCGCCAGGTCGGCCTCCACTTCTTCAACCCGGTCCAGCTTATGAAGCTCGTCGAAGTCATCCGCACTGACGCGACGGACGCTGCTGTCTTCGACGTCTCCAAGCGCTGGGCGGCCTCGCTCGGCAAGACGCCTGTGAGCTGCAAGGACACTCCTGGTTTCATTGTCAACCGGTACACAAACACAGCCACGCGCAGTCTTGGCTCTAACCGTGCGTAGCTTGCTCGTGCCGAACCTCGCCCAGGCGCTCTTTATGCTCGAGCGTGGCGAGGCCACCATGGAGGACATCGATATCTCGATGCAGCTCGGTGCCGGTCACCCTATGGGCCCTTTGACGCTCGCCGACTACGTCGGCCTCGACACGATCCTCTTTATCCTCGACGGCTGGACCAAGAAGTACCCGAACGAGCCCGTGTTCCAGGTCCCCGAGATCCTCCGCCAGAAGGTAGCGACTGCCATGACTTCCTTCGGAACTAAAGCCTCGCACACAGGTCAAGGAAGGCAAGCTCGGCCGCAAGACCGGTGAGGGCTTTTACAAGTGGAACGGCGACAAGCGCGCGTAAACTCTACGTAATCCGTCTCGTTCATCTTCGTTCTGTGTATTGAAGCGCATTAAAATGTCTCCCACGTGCTCGGCGTAGCCTGCCTGCATCGTTCATGAGCCATTGCCCGAGAAGGCTTCGTACGTACTGTGTCGCAGAGGGCGAGTCGAACGACGAGAAGCCGACAAGATCGGCGTTCTTCGACGCGCCCGAGGCCGCTAGCGGCTGAACCGGTGCCGGCTCCGTGTCCTTGGTTTTCTTGTTTAGTTTTATCTTGATCGTCTGACCCTCCTTAAGCGAGTAGTCCTTGGATACAGAAGGCTTGCTCATGGCCTCCGCGACAGCATTTTCTTCGCGCTTCACTTCACTAAGTTTCGGGTTTGGCGAAGCGTAGAGATGTTTCTCGCTCACTTTTGGTGATCGTCAATGGCAACGCTGAAGTCAAACGCGTCGTTGCGGTCTTCAAAAGCGATTCCAATGAATGCGTGGCGCCCTGGGCCGCCATTAGCCATTTCCGCCAGGTTCCTCGCGCGTACCCGAGTTGGCGTCCACGATACGCAGCACGAAGTACCGACTGCTGTCCACAACTACATGCGTTGGCGTGAAATCCCCACCACCGTGGCCGCGCAACTACCTTTCTGGACCGAGGGGGTGCCGTCCTTCAAAATAGGGCAAGCAGCGAAGAGCTCACCTATCGCCATCGTTGCGCCAGGGTATTCACAAATCGGTGGTACCGGTTTTGGAGTCCCGAAGCTGCACCTGTGGAACGTCGTTCACAACAGAAATGACGAGCCGGCCGGTCCACACCGGGTCCGTAGGCCACGAGTCGGCGCTACAGCGAGCACCTCAATCGACGAGCGACGGAGCGGACGCACCGGTGGCCCGCAGCCGACGACTGCGGCGGGATCCGGAAGGCGAAGCATTGCTTGATGACCGTGAGCACGCGCTCGATCTTCTCCTCTGCCATGGCACCTCAAATTCGCAACTGCCGCGCCGATCTCGAACCCACCGTGAAACCGCCCGCACTCCGGAAAACCTCCGGCTCATCGTCGCCACTCAGCAGTTGGATACGTGCGTGGGCCACCGCATGCGATGCTTGTCCAGGAGGTCCAGAACCCCGGCAACGGTGGTGGGCGCTTCGCAGTCTCCTTGGCGTCTAGAGTCAAGACACCGAGCCTTCGACTCGGTCAATGTTGCCTTGAAATCTGGAGTGTACGTGCACAGTTGACGCCATCGCGCATTTAGTTCATTGCCATTGATCTGTTGAGGTGTCGGGACGACTGTCGATTGGGGATGCTATTGGTCCTGGCACGCCCTTGGAGCGCCATTGCGATCCACCGTCTGGGCTGGAAGAACAGCGCTTGGGGCGATAGCCCATGGCGGCGGTGGACTGGCGCTACATACGATGAATCATGCCGACATTGGCCTGGTTCCAGGGACCATGGCCGTCGCGGCGGTGGTCTGGAGCCAGGAACAAGGGGCCATGGCGACCGATCGGTCGCCAGCGGCAATCCGCCGACGTTCGTGAAGCGCCATTGGACGGAAACGAGCCAATCAGCGGTGGGCGTGGTATCCGGACATCCAGCCAACCAAAATCCCGAACTTGGCCGCCGACCAGCATGGAGACGCTGGCGCCTAAGAGGCGCGCTGGCCCCGTGCGCGTGGCCACGGACGCTAGCTTGAGCCTCTCCTTCAAGCTACCTTCTTCTTACGTATCGACGCTGGCGCGGGCGGTGCCGGTGGTGCTAGACGCCAGGACGGCACCAGTGGTGCAGGACGCTTGGGACGACGACGGCGATGACTCATGGGAAACCAAAGCTGATGTGCTGCTCGACGTTGCAGCCGCTGAGGACACGTCGATGGAGGCATGGCAGGACGACTTGGAAGCTTTTCCAGACGACTTCCCCTTGCTGCTGGTCAACCTGTCGCGCCTGAGCCTTGAGCACATGGGCGCACCGCTAACGAGCAACGAGGACGCCGCCCGGGTGTCGGCCTCAATCCAGGACGTCTTTGACTCGAACAAATTCTCGTACGTCATCGAGACGCTCTTCGAGCAGGAAATTGCACACCACACGACGTATGGCGTGTACAAGCAGTACCTCGAGTACCTATCGAAGCAATCGAACGATGTGTGGGCGACGGTCGACTACCCCGCACTCGTGGACGACGACGTCCCCCTCAGCGACCTCCTCGCCGTGCTGCACCGGCCAACACAGTGGACGAGCGTCAACCACATAAAGGAGTACATGCGCAAAACCAGTCGCGACATCAAGTGGAAGGCGCAAGTGCTGGAGGAGGTCGAAAACCTCGCCGCCTTCGAGCAAGACACCAAAGACGCCGCCGAGGCCCAGTTACGCGACGAAATCAAGAGTGTACGCCGTACGTGTCGGTGACCTCCGCCTCATGTGTGCCTTAGTTATCGGAGCTTCGCGAGGTTTTGGCCAAGAAGCTCAAAACGACCAAGTCCACCAACGCGACCGCCCGGCGCCTCATCCAGCTCCAGCTTTCGGACGTGGAGAAGCGGTTGGAGCCGCTGCTGGAAACGGCGTTGGCCCCGCCTGCACCGCCCGCGTTGTTCGCCGCCTCGATCGGGGCCGATGCCTCGTACTCCAAAGCCGGGCTCAGCGTCGGCCACATGAGCGTGCTCGACATGATCCTGTCGATGGTCTTCAGCCGTCTCCCGCAGCCACCTCAAGTGGCCCTCGACGCCCACTTCACATCGCTCATGCAATCCCACGAGCACGTCCGCCACCTGTGGCTGCAGGACTTTGGCAGACTACCGCCGCGGACGACCGTGGACGAGGACGGCGACGTCGTGGAAGTCGAACCCGCGCTCCCAGAAGCGGTCCCCGCCGTCAAGACCGACGAGGAGGATGAGACTGCTCAAGAGACCGCGCAAGAGGCCGTGGAAGAGACGAAAACTCAAGGCTACGAGAGCGATGCGTACAAAGGCGGTGACGAGGACGACAGCGAGACCGAGGCCTCTCGGGAGCGCAAGCGGCTCAAGAAAAAGAAGAAAAAGAAGACCAAGAAGGCGGTGCCGTTCGAGCCCTTTGCGTGCGTCGCAGGCATTTCGCTTTTGCGCCTGACGGAGGACGAGCAGCAAATGTACGGGTAATTGACGCCTACTTCTTGGTCTTGGCGGCAATGAAGCCGTATGTCTCGAGCACGTTGCGCGTGGCGTTGGCGATGTGCTTGAAGCGGTCGGGTCCAAGCTGAATGCCTCCGTACCAGCGAGTGACCACCACGGCCTACGGGCGTCGGAGACCTGCCCGGTCGCGTCCTCGTACCACGTTCTCGGCATGAAGCATTTCGAGCAGGTGCGACATCTTGTTGCCCGCGCCGTGTTCGCCGTCTTCGTCGCAGTCCTTAATTACGTTGGTGCCGGCGACGATGCGGTAGGCCTAATGGGCGATCGGCGATGTGACAGCGTCGGTCGGGGTACCAGCATGTTGTGGGTCGCTCGCGCAATCTTGCGGTCCTGCAGCAAGAACTCGACAAACTCATTGACCTACGAGACTCTGGGGACGCCGCCGACGGCGGTCCACGTACTTGCTGCACAGATGTGACGGCTACGGCATGAGCCTAGCGGTGGGGTGGCATTGGCTGCGGGCGGTAGGGATACCTGGAAGGTGCTTTTGCGGTCGGTGATGGGTTCGCCCGTCTTGATGGACGCAAGGAACGGCGCCGCCAGCGTCACGAGTGCCTCGGGGGCTTCGTGCGCGACAAAGTCCCAGTCGACCTCCGCCGTCGCCAGCGACTCGGGCTCGAAGCTCGTGTAGGCGCCGAATTTCTCGCGAGCGCTCTCGATCCACTCGTACAAGCACACTTGCCCGTTGGAGCGCTCGTAAATGGCGTGCTACGCGTGGGTGCGCGTCGGTGCGAGGGCCAGTGTTGGTCGGTACCAGGTCGGCGACGAGCTCGTCCCGCTCAGCTGTGGTGACACCGAAGGATTCGTAAACTTCAGCGATCGGCGGCTCCTGCGACGGGTACGTGGCTGGAAGATGCACGAGGAGTTGCAAGCAGAAATCCCCGGGGACCGTCATGAAGAACGACTTTTGCCCCTCGCCAGACTCGACGGCCCATGCAAAATCGTCGCCGTAGATGGCCTGGTGTGGAGTTCATCAGTGGTCATCAATAAGAAACCATCTCCATACTTGAAGAGCCTCCAACTCATCGGCCTAGCAGATTGCGCGTGAGCTCGCTTCCAGCGGCATGGAGTCGACCAACCTGTTGCTCCAGGTTCGCCTCCATCTTGCAATGAAATGGAGCTCAAAAATGCCTCATGGGACGCACTAAAAGCACGCAATTGCAGTACCACTGCAATTCCCATGGGAAGCAACGGAGAGGCCCAACCCTACACATGCGGTTCAAGCACAAAACCAACGCGGGTTTCATGTTTGGCTGGCGACAACGTTTGGTTTCCTTGCATGTGCCGAGCGCGACGTCTTTGCCGCGATGGCTCGGTTGCGTGTCATTAGCCATGGACATTAGGAGGCGTGCATTTAGCATCGGCTCATTGGTCTTGAAACGATGGCGGCGAAAAACCCGAGTGTGGCGGAGCGGACGAAGCGGAAGCGGGACAAGTTCAAGGCGACTGCCGATGGGGAGTGGACACAATGCATGTTCATGCTTGTAAAGAAGGGCCGCTACTGCAATGTTGGCCGGTGCGAATCCCAACCGAATCAAATGCTTGACCATCATATAGCGTTGCGGGCTCGCTCTACTGCGGCAACCACATTGTCGAAGACGAAGGCGTTGTGAGCAACAAGTCCAAGAAGTTTAAGGCGGAGCTGCGGCAGCGTGTGCCGTGTACGCTTGATCCGTCGCACACGGTGTACGCGTTCGACCTGAAGAAGCACCTGATCGTATGCATCTCACCATTGGCCGTGCTCATGCAAAGCGTTGCAGATCTGCAATAAGCTCAAAGAAGCCGAAGCCACTAAGGCGCTGCCGTACTATGCCTTCAACATCAACTCGGGCAACAACGCGACGGACTCGCCGTCCGAGGCGGCACCGGCGGACGAGACCGCTGCCGAGGGCGACAACGACAACGACCTCGAGGACGGCAGGCACAACCAGCCTTCTGCCGCCCGTCAAGCGAACGTCTTCCAGACTCTGGTGAGGCTACGATGACGCCACTCGAACTGACGTCGCCCAGACCACGATGGACCACAACGCCTTTGCGGCGCGGATCGAGGCGGTGTTCGCTCGTGTCGTCGGTGACATTCCCACGCGCACGCTCAACCACGAGGCATGCGCCAAGCTCCTCACGGACAAGCAGGCGACGGGCGCGGCCCACGGGGCGCTGCGCCACATCCAGCAGCAGGCGTCCATCCTGGGGCACATGGAGGCCAAGGGCCTGCTGCACCCGAGCAACACATACATGGAGCTTGGCGCAGGCCGGGCCATGCTCTCGCTGGCGCTCACGCAGCTCTACCCAGCATCGCCCTTCATCCTCGTCGACCGCTCCGGGACCCGTGGCAAGGTACCCGCCGTTGTGCAGCACTGTGTGACGTCCTGGAGTAGGCGGACCAGTACATCGCGCCAGAGAGCAAGTGCACGCGGGCCAAGATCGACATTCGCCACTTGAACCTTGCTGGCATGCAGGAGGCCGTGAACACGCCCGTCGTCGCGCTTTCCAAGCACCTCTGCGGCGTCGCGACCGACTTGTCGCTGCGGGCGCTGGCAACGACGCTTCCTCCGACGACGCCCGGGGCGCTGAGCCCACACCTTCGCGGCCTCGCCATCGGTACGCCAGCCGCCTGGTGCCAACTCTGACAGCCGCCCTAGCGCTCTGCTGCCACCACGCCTGCAACTGGGAGGACTACATCCACCCGAGCTTTTTGACGGACCTCGTACGCCGGGCTAGCGGCGAGGCGACTGACGCTACTGCAGGGGTTCACGCCGGCTGAGTTCAAGGTGCTCGTGTCGCTCTCGGGCTGGGCAACGTGCGGTATGGGCACAGAAGGCGACGCTGTGGAAACGGTGCTGGGCTGGAGGTAGGACGCTGCTATGCGCAGCTGCTGAGGCTGGGACGTAGTCGGGAGAAACGCACGGCGCTCGGACGCCAATGCAAGCGCCTCATCGACATGGGGCGCGTCGAGTATTTGCGCAGCCGCGGCATGGAAGCTCACCTCGTGCACTACTGCGAACAAGCCGAAAGCCTCGAGAACTGTTTGCTCCTCGCCTGGCGCAAACCGACTTCGTCCGATGCATAGACTAGTTGCGTGCAATATAATCCACAATCGACGGCTGTGCCGTGCTCTCTCCTAAGCTCAGGTGCTTGGGGACCACGTGGACAACGATCTCGACGGCGGCCAGGGGCGCTGGGAGGTGACGTTGTGCACCGGCATCGGCGCGCATAATTGTGTACACCCGCGACGTGGGCTTGGCGATGTACGTGAACTTGATGGCACCGAGTGAGACCTCACGGGGCGTCAGCTTGTCCTTCTTCTCGGTCTGGCTCGCTCGCTCGAGCTGCGCCTGGAGATTGGCCCATTCAGTTGTGCCCAAACACGCCACAATGTCATTCAGGTACGTCGGGTCACGGCCAGGCTCGTTGAACCACTGCAACGCCTCCCCCGGATTGATGAAGACGGTGACAGGCACGACGCGGGGCACGATGCCATTGTTGTTGGTCAGCGTCACATGGAGCAACGACTTGGACCGGTAGGTCGCGGCCATTGGGATTGCCGAGTTGTAAAATTCTTATTTTCGGCATGATTGTCGTTCTTAGCTGCGGCAAGTGCCACGCCAAAGGGAACCAACATGAGCGGCGCACTCGCTCAAAGAAGCGCGCGTCTCATCCGTCTGTCGAGGAGGCAACGACAAGTGCATTTACGTCCAGACGGCCGTTTGCAATGTGTGCAAATGGCGCTGAATCAAGTCCTCCGTGGGGTTGCGATACCAGCCGCCGATGCCGAATTTAGCCATGCCGAATTGAAGGGGCCGCGAAAACAATGGCTTCGATTGGTTCGGTTCCCCTACGGCTTTTGATTGGTCAAAATGAGAAGAATGACGCGCCTGGATTGGCTATAAGTCGTGGTTTTGGCCGATATTTTGTGGCAAACAATTCAAATTCCTTTTGCCATGGCAGGTGTTGTTGGACCGGCGGCGCCCAGCGCCGCGGACGCGCTCCTCGTCGTCGATGTGGGAACCCTCCGCGGGCACGAGCTGCAGAAGGAAGTCAGCCTCTTGCTTCTGCCGCAGGTCGACTGGTCCGCTGACTTTGCTTCTACCTTCGACGGTGCCAAGGAGTTGCTTGTCTCGCCTCTCCAGTTCATCACAGGCAACGTGCCAGTCCCAGCCGACCGAACGCTGCTGCAGAAGGGCTCCATTTCTGTGCGCTCGGATGCGGACTCGACGCCATCGACCGTTCCCGTGATTCCGGCGATCCAGCAACAGATCATTGAAATGTCCGATGAATTGCACGTCTCGGAAGTGTCATGCCTCAAGTATTGGATCCTCGCAAGCGATCCCGACAACCGGGCTTTCGTCACGCACCGCAACCGCCTTCCCGCGACCCTCCTCCGGGATAATGTGCCTCGGGCCGCGCGCGAGTTCCTTTTGACCGAAACCAACGCTGTGCTTTCGTCGCTCTTCGAGCTCCTCCGCGCACGCATCGAGCCGTCCATTGCGGCCGACAAGAAGGACGCAATCGTAGAGTGTACGCTTGATTCCTCCTGACGCCACCATTCTCATGCCTCGTAGACACGAATACCTTGCTTCAGAAAGACCTCCTCGGTAACCTGTGCCGCGCGCTCACGGACGACATCCCGACGCTCCTCAAGAACAAGACGATGCGCGCGATGGCCATGGTGTGGCAAAAGACCATCGCCGAGTGCATCTTCGTTCTTGCCGCCAGCACAGTTGTGCTGCCAGCCGAGCTCAAGCAGCTCGTGACGCTCTGCCAGGCGATCGGTACCCGATGCCACGCGACGAGCACGTCAGTCGCGACTGCGCTCCAGGGCGCGCTTGGCCTCTCGACCGAAGAAAGCCCGTATGACGCCAAGGAGGTCGCATGCCAGCTGCACTCGCTGAGCTACGCGCACGCTGCACTAGCATCAACGCTGCAATCTCACGGTTCGCGGCTCCACCGCCAGTCGGGCGAACTGGCCGCGGCCGGCCATGCATGGACGGCCGAGCCCAGTGTGACGCAGGAGATCCTCAAGCTCCTCCAGGTGCCGTCCTCTTGCAAGTTTCATGGTGTGCTCTTCCTCGTCGGCGCCGTGGCCCTTGCGCAGTACCAGACGCGACTGAGCTTCGTGCAGGAAGCCGACGTCACCGCGCTGCACGACGCTGGACTCAAACACAGCGGCCTCACGCAGCTCGCCCAGCTCGTGCTGCCCTTTGCGCCCGAGAGCACTGCGCTCTTGCGCTCGTATGAGGCCGTCTTCGAGGATCTCTTTAGCGCCTACGTCGCGCGACTCTTTCCAGCTCATAAGACGACGTCGCTCACGCCCCGGGCCGCCATAGTGGCACCACCAGTGCTTGGCGCACAACTGGCGCCGGCAGCCGACTCGCTCACGCAGCTGCTGGAGCTCGGCATTGCGCTGAGTCGGCTCGACCCGTCGTTTGCAATGGGCTTTTGGACAGCTCAGCAGCCGTTTCTAACGGCGGCCGCGTCGCTCGCGCAAGCCACGAACCCGTCTCGCCTGGCGTACATGGCGCTGCTGGCGGCGTGCGCCCCGGGCCGCCCGGAACTCGCGTACAAGCACATCAAGGAGAGCCCGCCGCCCGTGACGTGGAAGCACTTCTTCGCCGCGATCGACAACTACCGCCGCGTGCTAATGCACGAGCCAACGGCGGCAGGCGCCCCGGCTGCCACGACGCCGGCGCACCGCTTTCAGCCTGCCGAGGTGCAGGCGCTTGCGGCCATGTTTGAGCTTTTCCGCGCCGTGCTTGACAACCGCGCCATCGTGCATCTTTTCCTTGACTGGCCCGACAACAACGTGTTGCTGCTGTTCCTGAGCTTCCTACGGTGCTCGATCCCGTCGGTGCTCAAGGGCGCGGTGATGCATACGCTCGCGCGCTTTGTGGTGTCGGCGCCACTTGCGCAGTTGCTGTGGCAGCACTTGGAAGCGGCGCAAGTACTCGCAACGACCGCAACGCCGTCGACCACGAGCATCCAGTTTGAGCTCGAGCAAATCGAGTCGATGCAGCGGGCGTACCCGGCGACGACAGGCTTCCTGGCGCTACTGCGGCCGCTCTTTCAGCACGACTTTCCCGAAGAGTGTGGTGCGGGCTATCGCGTGAGCGGCAACCGGCCGTACCTGGACTTTGTCATCGACCACGTCTTCCTAAAGTTGCCGACGCGCGAATTCGACTCGGAAACGGAGAAATGGACGCTGCTCGAACACGTGCTGGGGCTGTTTCATGACGTGCTGCAGCGCTACGAGCCGGCGCCCAGCGACTTTGTCGACGAGTACGTGGCGCTCACGACGGCCAACGGCACCCAGCACGTGCTCAAGCCCAAGCCGAGCGGCTGGTTCCTGCTCTCGAAGCTGCTCACGGACAGCCCGCTGCTGCGCCAATTGCTGGTGCTGCTGCCGACCGTCGACGAGCTCGAGCGCGGCTACGAGGCGCAACACGCTGCGTACGCGACGGATTTGTGCATGCAGCTCGTGCAGCCGGAGGATGCCGTGCGCCCATGGAACGCGCTCGCCAAGCGCCAGGACTGTGTGCTTCTTGTGCTCGACACGCTCGTGCTAGCGATGCGCAAGGAGGCGGCCTTCCTCGCGCTGCTCCGCGAGAGCCAGCTGCCGGAGCGCATGGCTGAGCCGCTCACGAACCTACTGGCGCGTACACCAGCTCACATCGTAAAGCTCACAAAGTACGTGCGGTACCCGGACCGCGCCATCGCGGCACTCGCGCTCCAGTTGCTGGCGTTGCTGAGCCAGAACTTGCCGGCGCCCGCGCGCCTCGTTGAGATTTTTGTCGACGCGGGCGCGGCCACCGACATGGTCGACGGCGTCGTGGCAGCGCTCATGGACCCGGCATCGGCGCTTCGCGAGCCCGTGCTGGACCTGCTTCTCGCGACCGTAGGCCAGCCAGCGCCCAACCTCGCAACGTTCTTTCTCGGCTGGCCACCGGCCGCGACCCCGGGTGCATCTGCGCTCGACGCCATCGTGCTCTTCCTCGACAACGCGGCGCTCGTGCAGAGCGCGCCGACACTTGCGGAGAAGTGCTACCGCCTGGTGCACGCGCTGTTGGCAGCGCCAGCCACGCGCCCTGTGGCGCTACAACGGCTCGGGCACCCTACACTCAACTGCTTTCTCTTCCGCCAAGCGCAGCTGCTGCCGCACCTCGTGCCGGCGGCACCGACGTCGCCAGAGTCGCACCGCGCGCAGCTGGCGCTCGTGCAAGGCCGCCAGTGGCTTCTCGAAAGCCTTGCGCTTTGGCTCTTCCACGCCAAGTGCCCCGAGGTCGCCACTTGGTTCTGGACGCCCGCGCCGGCTGTACCGCTCCTCGCGCTTTTGGATGGGACACCGCTGGCCCTCACGCCACCCGCGCGTCCCGCCGACGCGCACAGCCTCGCGCTCGCCGAGCAGTGCTCCGTGGAGAAGGACGCCCAGCTGCTCATCGACATCCCGGCGTTTTCGGCGCTGCTCGAGCGCAACGACACGCTGACGTGGCGACCGGCTGACGCCCGTGACAAGGCCGCCGGCGCCGCAGCCGTGCTGCAGTGGGCGCTCGGCTGGAACCGTTACTCGGAGCGCGTCGCCGCCGAGGCCAAGGCGCTCGCGGCGTGGCGCAAACTCGTCGAAGTGGCCGTGCTGCAGTACGCACCACCCGTCGCCGCGCTCCACCGCCTCCTAGACGCCGTGCTCGGTGCGCTCCAGGCGCCAGGCCTCGTGGCTCACCTCGCAGAACTCGCTGCCGCCGCCGCAATCGGCGTGAGCTTTCAACTGCGCGGCGCGACTGCCGGTGCCGCACTCTCGGCGCCACAGCGCGCGCTGTTACTTGAGCGCACCGCCGCAGCGGTGCAGCGCACGCAGCAGTCGACTGGTAATCCCGCGGCCGCCCGCCGCGCCCGCAGCAGCCTGTACGCGTGCTACCTGCACGTGCTCCGGTACGCCGAGAGCGCACGGCGCGCGGTACCCGCCGTTGGGCAACTCGAGCGATTGGCGCCCGCAGCGCCGGCGGTGGGCGCGGACGCAGCGTTTGTGGCGCTCGTGGTGCGCGACGCGACGGACGTGGCCGTGCCGCTGACGATGGGCCTTGCGGCGACCGTGCTCGAGAGCCTCCCGGTGGGCAGCGTGCTGCCGGCCCTGCAGCCACAGCTGCCGCACCTGTGCGGCGTTCTGGGGCAGGAACGGCCGGCGGTCGTGCGGCCGTCTGTTTTGTCGCTCTGGACGCATCTTGCGAGCTCCAAGGACGGCGCGCTCGCGCTGCTGCAAGGCGGCGCCGTGCGTGCGCTTTTCCAGCTCGCCTTGCCCCCGCGACCGACCAAGCCTCTCGCAGGCCCGCTCGATGCCTACCTCGCGGCCGATCAGGCGTTCCACGACCAATGGTTGCCGGTGCTCCGGCTGCTGGTGGCGTTGGCCTCGGCGCTGCCGCAGCACGCGGAGCTGCTTCAGCTTCTGGCGCAGGCAGTGCAGGTGCACTGGAAGCTTGTGGCGGCGTGCGTGCAAGTGGATCCAGAGCCGTCGCTCAACCGCCTCACGGAGCTGTCGCTCGTGACCTTCGTGCTCAGGACGCTCGCGGCGGCGCCGGTTCTGGAGCAAACGCTGGGCGCGCCCAAGGTACTCAAGCTTACCCGGCGACTCGTGGCGCTCGTGCCGGTGTTTGGGCTACATCTGGTGCGCGGTGGGTGGTGGCAGGCGCTGGCCCCGCGCACCGTGTCGGAGCAAGAGCGCAGCGACGTGATGGTTGCGGGCCGCTGGTCCCTCTTTGCCCAGAGCGCGCTGTACGCATCGCGGCTGGCACTCTGTCACACGCTCGCGTTCTGCCGGCTGCGACTGGTGGCGATCGAGCCCCTCGTGCCTCTCTTTGCCGATGACGCGTGGAACGAATGGAAGCAAGTGCTCGACGCGTTTAAGGCGGCGCTGGGCCTCGACGCCGACGCGACGTGCGACGCCGACTTCCACCGTGAGACGATGCTCTTTCTGCTTGAACATCTCGTGGCCGTGCTCAGCCTGCACTGTCTGCACTACCAGAACGGCGGTCAGGCCAAGTCCATCTTGAAGCTGCTCGGCACCGACATGGAGGTAACGCGGGGCGTCGGACGAAATGGATCTCAAGCGAAACGTAGAACTACGCCTTTGTGCATGTGCTCTGCCGCAAGCTCCGCGAAGTGTGCCGCCAAGAGCCGTGAGCAGGACCCTTTGTTAATTAATCCACTGCATCTCCACACAACGACGACCTCGCTGCCGTCGACGCACTTGGGGCGTCCCTGGGCATGAAAAGGAGAACAATTTCACGCAAATGCCGACGAAGGCCGCATCGATGGTGCCTGCAAGATCCGCTGGCGCCACCCTATCGCCGCATCACCGGCGGTGCGTTGTCGCAGTTGCAGAAGCGATGACAACGACCAGAGAGCAACTGCTTGGGCACGACTGCCTGGAACAAAGGAGGAATTGGGCGATCTCTCCGCTGGTCTTTGACATGGAGGCACGTGGTGTTGATTACAAGCGCGCTCGTCGCTGGAGACACAGAGGTACGGCAACGCAATGGGGCGGGCGTCGCGCTCGGACGATGCCCCCAGTTGGTGTCTGTTGGCCCGAAGGGTATCCATGTGTGAGACGTGACCTGTAGAGTTTACGGAGTTTGTTCAGGCGCAAGCGGCCGCTCGCCCGCGAGCTCTTGACGTGTTTCGCATCGAAGGCGCACGCCTGTACCACTCCACCAACGGCGCAAAACTCCACCAAATGCGCACAACTGAGAACCGATGACATCAACCGTTAGCATGTGAGCCAAAGCGCTCGTTCTAGTTTTCGATGGCGAGGCGGCGCTGCCCCATGGAGCGCTTGAACGCCTTGACGACGCGAATCTGAGTCCGGACGCGCGCGAGGCCGCGAGTCCACAGTTCCTTCCCACGCGCGGAGGCGTCGGCGGGCTCGGCCTCGCGCCAGAGCCCCATGCTTTTGGGCATGTCCTTCGTCTCGATGAGGCGCAGGACGAGCCCCACGGGCAGCGATGCGGCGCCGAGACCGAGGCAGATGAGCCATTGGGTGCTCGAGAGCGGCACGCACTTGAAGGGCAGGCCGCCAAACTGTACAATGAGAACCTGCATGGCGGCCTGGAGCACCGTGATGGCAACGTACAACTTGTTGGAGAAGAAGCCGGCGAAGACATTGAGTTCGTCGTGGATGCGGCGCGCGTTCACCTCGTTGAAGAGCTGCAGGAAGACAAACGTGTTGAACACCATCGTGTAGTGGACCGTTGGGCCCGTCTTGTAGCCGGACGGGACGCCGAGAAGCACGTCACCGTAAAACGTGAGCACGAGGAGCACCGTGAGCTGGAAAAGACTTTGCCCCATGATGTGTTTGGTCATCTTCTTGGAGATGA
>JNBR01000635.1:0-33981 GCA_002081595.1 Achlya hypogyna
TGGACTTCATCTTCTCGCACACGAGGCGCCGGGTCATGCCCCAGCGAAGGGCCGTTATCGCCCCGAGGGCGTTTATCGGCCCCATGTAACGCGATAGCTCCGACGAAGGAATAGATCCAGGGTGCAGTGAGACCGAGATCACGTGTTGGTCTTGGTAGCGCCGGTTCAATTCGTTGGAGAAAAGAACGTTGGCGAGCTTGGCGTGGCCGTAGCGCGTCCAAGGGGAGTAGCTCTTGTCGCCATTGATATCACCGAACAAGATGCCTTCCTCAGGCGCAAAGAGGTACTGTGCAAGAGACGCAAGGTTGATGACCCGCGCGGGTGTGGCTGCCGTTCCCGTCTTTGTTAAAGTCGGAAGCAACAACTTAGTCAAGTAAAAATGGCCCACGTGATTGACACCAAACTGCGTCTCGAGGCCATCGGCTGTTGGCGTCTTCGGGCACGCCATCACACCGGCGTTGTTGATGAGGATATGGAGCTGGTTAAATTTGGTGCTGAAATCCGCAGCGAACGACCTGATCGACGCCAACGACGCAAGATCAAGCGGCAAAAACGAGACGCTGGCACTAGGGCACTCGGCGAGGATTGTTGCAACGGCGGCATTGCCTTTCGACGGCGTCCGGCATGCAATAACAACCGTTGCACCGTTGGTGGCCAGCACGCGTGCAGTCTCGAGGCCCAGCCCTGTGTTTGCACCAGTGATGAGTACCGTCTTGTTGGCGCACTCGGTGACGAGGACATCGGCGACTTGCGCACCAGTGGTTTTTGGGCCAAACTCTTGCGGTGTTGCCGGTACGGACGGCTGACTTCCCATGGTGGTCAAGGTGAATTTGAAAATGGATATGAGTATGATTGCACTCACATGTGCAAATCTCTTTTTAGATTTACACCGTCCCACCAATGAGCGACAAGGACCCGCACCTATTGAACCAATCAGAGGCGAGACGATTCGTATTATTGCCATTTTGGCAATCGACAAAGCTGGAAGACGCGCCATGGGTTTGGACGAAGCAGTCTTCATAGAAATGACGGATTGCGCCCGAGCGACGAAATGGACCAGCATTGCAACATAACAATAGTACTCGCTGCATTGAGTTGAGCTGGATGATGCGTGTAGAAGTAAATTATACTTTCACGCACTTGATACAAGTAAACCTTGACAACGGCACATTTGGGGTAGTTTACGTGTATTTTGAGATGCCTATTACTTTTCATCACCAAGCCATTTATCAACGATGCGACCCACATTGGAGGTTGGACGCATGCCGAAGGCACTCCCAATTTTGGAGGAAGCGAATATTTGTATTTTGAACTTGGGCGTGAACGAAACACCCTGGTGCAGCATCCCCAACATATTTACTGCAAGACATATGCTAATAGTAGAGCTCGCTTGGATTCCTCAGTGGGTAGCGATTAGAGGAGAGCAATGCTGTGTGCCCCCCGAGCAGAACTTTTATTCAAAAAGGTATATGTGGTTGCGGACATACAGTATGCTGGGAATAATATGAATGACCAACTCAAGGCTTTGCAGATTGTGTCAGGCGTTCAGTCACACAAATAGTGCATGTGCCTCAATTCGATTGTTTGATACATCCACAGATGCAAGAAAACAAGGAGTGAATCACGCAAAGTGTACTGCTTGTCCTACATACCTGGCGGTTGCTCTCTGGATGCCTAACCACCAAAATGATTGGAAATAGGAACGCCTCATGCAGCCCATTGTGCCTGAGCTCCGAAATGCCGATATGGCCATTACGGTAACTAAAGTGACTTTTGGGGTGGCAATTGCGCCAACCGCAGAGTGGTATAATTTTCGTGCGAAGCTCTGAAGTGCGTTTGTATTTGGGGCAATACAACAAGTGCACCCCTTCCGTTCACGCATGGAACTGAAGCTTGTGTCTAGCATTGCGCACACACTCACGGTCGATTGACTAATGTTTGTTGCCATTTGCCTTGATTTCCGCGGATTTCGGTTTCGAGAAATCTCTTTTCCCCAACATTCCGTCGTATCCGGCAGCGCTGGTCATCTGTGATTGGTCCCTTTTTGTCCAATGGCATCGCGAAGTGTGGAGGCACCGTCATTTTCGATTCTCGGAAGGAGCGGACGACGTCATGCGGGTGTCCGTCCAAGTCAAGCGCTCCAACGGCGAGAAGTTTACGGTTGAGGCGGAGCTCGATGGAACGGTTCTCTCCTTTAAGACGGAACTCGAGCAGACCACGCAAGTACCACCGGCCCAACAGCGCCTCATTTACAAAGGCAAGGTGCTCAAGGACGAGCTAACGTTGGCCAGCTACGAAGTCGCAGCTGATCAAACTATCTACTTCGTCAAAGGTTCTGCCCCCAAAGACGCCACAAGCACGCCAGCTGCTGCCGCTCCTGCAACCACCCCCTCAGCGACGCCGGCTCCTACAGCGGCTAGTCCTTTCGGAGCTTCGCCCGCTGGTGCAGCCTCGCCCTTTGGCGCATCGCCCTTCGGTGCCTCGCCTTTTGGTGCAGGTAGCATGAGTGGCATGCCGGGAATGCAGCAAATGCTTCAGAATCCCGAGATGATGCAACAGATGATGGAATCCCCGATGATGCAAAGCCTCATGAACAACCCGGAGATCATGCGCAACATGATGCAGGCAAATCCAGCCATGCGGCAACTCATGGAACAGCACCCCGAGCTCAACCATGTCATGAACGATCCTGAGATGCTCCGTCGCAGTATGGAGGCCATGCGCAATCCCGCGGCCATGCGTGAAATGATGCGAAGCCAGGACACCGCCATGCGCAACATCGAGTCCCACCCTGAGGGCTTCAACGCGCTTCGTCGCATGTACACTGAAGTTCAAGAGCCCCTCATGGATGCCGCCTCAAGCGGTCGCAGCCTCCCCACCTCGGCCTTTCCGATGCCTGGTGCCGTCGGTGGCGCGCCCCCTGCTGCTCCCACGCCGGCGGCGCCGGCGCCCTCCAACCCCTGGGGTGCCCCGCCTGCAACCACTCCGTCAATGTCTCTAAACCCGTTTGGCGCTGCTGCCAACCCTTGGGGCGGCAACCCCATGGCTGGCGGGTTCGACCCCGCCATGCTCAACGATCCGATGGTGCGCGGCATGATGGAACAAATGAGCAACAACCCGGAGCTGATGCGAAGCATGATGGAGATGAATCCCCAGTTCCAGGCCATGGACCCGGCCATGCGCGAGCAGCTGCTCAACCCCGAGATGTTGCGCACGATGATGAACCCGGCCAACCTGCAAGCGCTACTGCAGATGCAGTCGGCCATGCAGCAACTGCAGAGCTCGGGTGCCTTCCCGGCGATGCCCTTCGGTGCTCCGGGCACGACGCCTTTCGGTGCGGCCGGAAGCAACCCCTTTGCGGCCCCCGGCGCCAACCTGTTTGGAGCCGGGCTCGGGGCCCCTGCTGGCAATCCCGAAGAGATCTACGCGTCCCAGCTCTCGCAACTGAACGACATGGGCTTTTCGAACCGGGAGCAGAACCTCCGCGCGCTGCAAGCCACCTTCGGCAACGTCAACGCCGCCGTCGACCGGATTTTGAGCGGCCTCTCGTAATTTTTGGCGCCAAAGACGCAGCGTGTAGTGTGTATGGTCTCGTTCCGTCGTGTTAACGCCATCGCTTTAAAGGCATGGCCACTGGTCGAGCCTGCTTCAGCGTGCGCTTGGGTAAGTCTCTGGGGCCAGAAGCCAACGTTAGCCTACGGCGAGATGCCCACAGTACTCGGCTGTCGAATGTCGCTCCTGGAGCGATCGCAGCGACCTTCTCGCAAGAGACATTTGAATTCAGTATGCCACGTGTCCCATACCCACATCAAGATTATTTTTCTCCGTCCAATTAAAATAAATTGAATACAAATACCAAGTACAGGGAATAATTTTAAACCAAGCACCAGAGTGGGCCACGTCGCCCATTGCACTTTGATATTGTATGGCATACAAAAAGTTAGTGTATCCGATCTGAATGGCTAAATGTCGCGTTTTCATTGGTCGGCTGTCGACCAATCACAGGGGTGCTGCGTGGTCGAAGCAATCAACGCTGATGCCATCAACGTGGCGAGTTCGCAGTTGCAACGGCGCATTTTACGATTCCCGACGATGGCCCCACTGCATCACGAGGCGGCGACGCTCGCAATGGACACGTTCCTGCAGCAGCAGTTTGTCTCGAAGCCAGCGGATGTGGTCGCGCCAGCCCTTCCGCAACCCACGCTGCTGGACGTCGATGCCACGCAAGTGGTCGCCGATACTCTGCGGCGGCGCAAGGCCGCGCGTGAAGCAATTGAGATGGAGCGCCGCGTCGAGTACATTCGGGGCAAGGAACTCCGCCGGTGCTTTCCTGAGGCAACGCCGGAACAACTGGCGAGCTATGGCCACTCACTCCTGGAGCATGGGTTTCTTCACCGCTCGGATCGCG
Organism: Achlya hypogyna; assembly: GCA_002081595.1. NCBI lineage: Eukaryota > Oomycota > Saprolegniomycetes > Saprolegniales > Achlyaceae > Achlya > Achlya hypogyna. The sequence continues at coordinate 4,409 of JNBR01000635.1, forward strand.
TCTCAACCAAGAAAGTTAAAGGCACCACGACGATGCTAGCGATCTCCAAGGATCAGAGCTTTGTCGAAGACGGCTACTACACGTGGATGTATGAGGGCTCGTCTGCTATGCGAAACGTGCTCACATCGGCGTTGGTGGTTGTCGCTGGTGTGTGCACCCTGTATCCGCTTTGGCCCCGCTATGCGCAGATGCAGCTCTGGAACGCCGGGGTCACCCTCGGTCTTGTGGGCTTTACCATTGCTGCCGTGCGCCTCGGTGTCTGGCTCAGCATTTGGCTTGCTACTGGCCGCCACACATGGATGTTCCCAGCCTTTCCAGTAATGACACCGCTGATTGACACCGACGCCAAGCGCACAACCGCTCCATGGAAGCGCGTGTTTGTGGCGGCTCTGCTTATCGCTCTCGGCATGTACTTCGTGGTGCATCCGGTCTCGTTTGGGAAGCGCGGCGTCATCGGTTTCGGGCGGCAGCTTGTCAAGGAGGCGTACCGTGGCACTGTTCTCAACCGCTTCTCGCAAGAAGAGAAGGACTTCGTCTATGGCATCTTCCGCATCCTCCGCCGACTCCTTGTCTAGACGTCCGTGTTATTTATGATTGTACACTAAACATTTGATCTTTGAATCCATCGACATTGCGTACGATGACAATAGCGGCTGTGACACGAACCAACGTCGGACGATGCCGTCGTACGACCGTGTCAATGATCTCTGGCAAGCCGCTACTGCAGCGTCCACTCGACCACCTGCTTGGGACGTCCACTGTTAACCCTTACGTACGGCTGCCTACCCCACAGGTCATCTACGAAAGACCATGCTCGGTGTCGCAGCCCATGGGATGCATTTGGCGACTCCTGCTTACTACTAGGTCGGTCACGCACGATCAGGACCGAGCACCAACCGGTCCACGAAGCAACCACGAGAGAAACAGCCCTGAGGGCCAGTCCAGGACGTCAAAGCGCCCTATTCGAGCAGCCATCAACCGGCGTCGGTCACGCCTAAGAGAGGCTATTTGCTAGCCACGGTGCCTTCCCACGGACGACCATGGCCGCTCGTCGGCGACGCCGAGGCCACGCGGTCGGCCAGGTTACATCAACATAATTCCGTCCGGATAGTCTGCCTGCAGTATCCGGTTTCAATAATAAACTTGGGGTTTGTATGCCCACGCCACGTCACCGCTTTTTTGTATGAAAAATGGAATTTTCACTTCCAATTTTCGTTCCAAGTACACGATGGGTTCGGACTGCTGCGGCGGCAACCACTCGCATGGCGCCCCCGTGCCCGCCGTACCGGCGGCGCCCATGACCAAGGAGGTAAGCAAATCTACGTGTGCATGCTGCGCATGGAGGATGTGTCCTCTATGAGCATTGGCAATTGGTCGGACAGTGGCTGATGGTGATACATTGTAGGAGGAAGCCGAGTTCAAGTCGGTTAAGAAGATGGCTGACTTTCTCCGTGGCCGCAATGGCATGGCTGTGCGCCAAGCCATCGAGCTGGGCAAGCGTGTCGAATTCTTCCGCGGTGACAAGCTCGGCAAGTTCCTCATCAAGAACGATTCGGCGAGCAAGTACTGCCCCGGCCCCGTGACGACAAAGGATGAGGCGCTCGAAATGGGCCGTCTTCTCGTTGCGCACGGCTTCATCCACCGCTCGGAGCGTGACGTGAAGAATAAGAAGCTGCTGCAACCTTCGCAAAGCCACGAGTTCACGGCCGACGGTTTTTACACGTGGATGTACGAGGGCCCCAAGACGTTCCGCAACTTCCTCACCGCTGCGCTCATCGTGGGCTTTACGGGTCTTGTGTGCTATCCCATTTGGCCGCAGTGGTCAAAGATTGGCGTCTGGTACCTCAGCGTCACTTTCCTCATCGTCATCGTCGTGTTTTGTATCGTCCGCCTCATCGCATTCTTCCTTCTCTGGCTTGCGGGTATCGAATTTTGGTTCCTTCCCAACATTTTTGACGACAACCTCGGAGTTGTCGACTCGTTCAAGCCGCTGTACAGCCTGCGCAAGACGGACCCGAGCGAAACCAAGTACCGGGCCATTGCCCTCGTCGCTTTCATTGCGTTTTGTGTGTGGGTTGCGCAGCAGCCGACGGATTTTGACGAATACATGGCGCTCACAAAGCAGTTCACGGACGATGTGTACAGTGGCAAGCTTCTCGACGACATGAGCCAGAAGGACAAGGAAGACATCGACAAGGTCAAGGTGCCGGATCTCGAAGAGCTCATGCGTGACGATGCCACCGACATGTTTGCTGAGAAGGACGAAGACTCGATCTTCGACAGCTTCATGGAGCAAAAGTACTTTTCCGAAGACGGCGACGACCGCGACGAGTTGTAAGCCGACCCTGAAATATATAGTAGTTATTGGTTACGTTCTGGCCGCTTCCATCTCAGACAACTTGTCCACAGCTGCTGTCCTGCGCAGCGCACTCAAGAACCGCTGGCTACAAGTATTCACACCGTTAAATAGGAACTAATCTAAGTGGCCTTTCGAAGCCGCCGCCGCCGGTGCCACCGACAGGCAAAGACGCCGACCACCGCGAACGTCATGAAGCCAAGGCCCATGTCGAACTCGTACACGACCGGCGGTGGGTCGCGCTCGTGCTGCTGTTGAAGGCGGCCCAGGTCGCCGGCCTCCATCGCAAACTTGAGCACGAGGGTCTCGACAATGTGAATCGGGTTGGTGTCGTCGACGGGCGTCAGTTGATACGGCACGAAGGGCCACTTGAAGCCCCAGCAGGTTTTGCCGCCGAGCTGGTTTCCCTTGCACTCGACTTGATAGTGCTCGCTGGCATTGTAGAGACTCGTGTTAAAGCGCGCGACGTCGCGCAGCAGCGGCAGCTGGTGCTTGTCGCCACTGAGCTTGACCATGTTGCGGTGGAGGAAGATCATGTCGCCATTGACGTCGTACTGGACGATGCTCAGTCCGCAAAACTTGGAGAGCCACCAGCGGTAGACGCCCGCGAACGCCGGCGGCTCGGCGATGAAGTGCGCGGGCGTTGATGTATTGCGCCATGCGAGGCGGAAAAGGTCTTTGTCGCCGTAGAGCAGTTGCTTGGACTCGAGAAAGTTGGCGGTTGCGTTGGTCGCCAGGGGCCCCAGCGTGTAAAAGAGCAGCTTGTGCAGCGCCGCGCGCGACCGGACGCGGTCGACAAGCACCTGGCCACTCTCTTGCTCGAAGCCACCGACAAACGGCATGTCGACGTACTGCCATAGCAGGCTCTTCTCGTGCACGTTAAAGATCGAGTACGACGGCTGCCAGTAGTCGGGCCAGAACACCGCGGTCGTGGTCGCGTTGAGGAGGTCGAAGAGGTACGTCGGGTCCTTGAGCGGAATGTTGTCGCAGTCGAGGAGCAGCACTTGGTCGAACGTCGAATGATACAGCGCGTATGGCTTGGTGCGGAAATGATTGAAAGTCGGGTCGTCGATCGTGCGCAATCGAACGCTGCTGTCGGCGTCCAGCAGCGTGCGAAGGAGCACGTGCGCCGGGGCAAAGAACTTGTGTGGCTCGTAGAAGAGCTCGATGGGCAGACTACAGTTGAACAAGGGCGATCGCAGCAGCTGTATGATGGCGTACACGCCGGGCACTGCGTCTTCGTAGATGCTAAAGACGATTCCCCTTCGCGCGGCGCCCGACGGCGGCGGCACTGGGTGCACGTACGCCGCCGCTTGTATCGGGTAGTTGGTGAAGGCCTCGGCGTCGGCGCAGGTAAAGGAGGCTCCGCTGTCGACGCTGTCACAGGCGGTTTGCATGACATAATAGACGTCACCGCTCGTTCGATTGCGCACTTCGCAATAGCCGGACATGCCACGCGCTACGGTCGCGTTGCAAGGAAGATCCGCGGATGGCACCCGTGACCCGTCCGCGGTGCAGCCCGTCGTGGCGCGCCACCCAAGACATTCAAACTCGTCGCCGCGCCAGATTGCAGGCACTCGGTGGTGCGGCCTCGGGCCCGTGGGTGCAAGCGTCGCCGGCGCAAAGAGGTCGCCGCCCCCGAGTACGAGGACAAGGCTGCCGGCCAAGAACACCAAGCTCAGCAGCTGCAGGAGGCGCAACGGGCGGGTGCATTTGATGGAGCGGAGCGGACGCTTGGTTGCCGAGAGGGCGGCTTCGAGGTCTTCCGCGCGACGCACGACGTGCACGCCTTGCACCATCGGCGGTCGAATCACTTGTAAAGTGCCAGGCGCATGTCAAATGTCTCACACTAAATCCGCCGACGTCGACAGCTGATTAGCAAAATCAGTGCCGAAAATAAACACTTTGCCGCAAAAACGCGCATCGCATCCATCGAACCCATTTGGACAACTGGCAACATTGCTCGGCCTCGTTTACATTCATGTCATGCCACCATGGTCCTAGGAACGACATGAAGGTAGCTTGACTGTGAGGTAGCTGCTTGGATAAGTAGTCCTTGAATGACTTTGTTTATCATACGAGCTGACGGTATCAAATATATATTTGTACTTGGACACACTGGCATTGGGAATTTCCTGGTGGGCATGGCAAATGCCACCTTTCGGAAATAGTGTGAAAGTTGAAACATCAGGTGGGACAAGTGGCTCACGTCACGACCTTTGTGCAAGGACTGGAGCCGCGCCATCGACGCCACCGCCCTCCGCGGTGTTTGGACGGCTACAATGGCGTCCACGTCGACTCCGATGCGCGGGGTTGGGACCCAATGGTATGAACCGCTCTCCTGGATGGCTTCGGGGCACAACTTATGGAGGAAAAGGTCCGAGAGTACGATAACATCACGAATCTTGACATCCAGTAGCAGCATCTGAGTATGGTGGCGTTGGACAGCGAGCGTGGCTGGCACCTTCATGCCGGTCGTGTCAAGCCCTCCACCCATGTCCAGCGCCCATGAGTGAATGCAATCCAAAGCAGCAGCTGCTACCATGTCCACTGTGCTCGTGCGCCTGTTTTCTTAGGTCCGATGGACAAGAGATTCGGTGGAGACTCAAGAGTGCTGCATCAGTTGCGATGGATAACCAAGCGCTCTTTCGACGAAAATACATGGCATCGGTCAAAACTGAGATGAATAAATAAGCTCCAGATTACACCATGTCCTGGACAATGGACGATGTCTTGCGCTTCTTTTTGGGTCCAAGCAAATGCCGCCATGTCGTTGCTAGAGGCGCCGGGGGCAGCCGGCGCGCTGCCGTGCGCCAGGCGAGCCACACGACTGCAACCAGCAGAAAGGCGGTGAGCGCCCACGAGTCGAGAAAGTCAAGAACGCTGCTGGTTTGCACGGCCGGCTGCTGGCGGGCACCAAGGAGCAGGTTTCCAGCAGCCACAGCGAAGGCCAGCACCTTCCGCTCAGCCTGCACCACCGGGTGCGTTGGCGGCAGCACCTCTACCACCGACGGTGTCAATGGCCAAGGAAACCCCCAGCACGGCTGCCCTGCGTTGAACTCACCCGTCCACGCCACCCGGTACGCGTCCAGCGAGTACGCGGTTTGGTCGAAGCGCTGAAGATGCGTGATGACAGGCACCTGGTGGGCGTCGCCGCTGAGCTTGACACTGTTGCGATGTAGGAAAACGAGGTCGCCTTTTGGGTCGAGCTGCCCCATTGCGAGGCCGCAGAACTGCACGCGCCACGGTAGCTGTGTGCCTGCGGCCACGGGCAGCGTCTTGATGTAGTGAAACGATGTGTTGGTGCCGAGGTATGCAAGACGGAAGAGATCTTTGTCGCCGTACACAAGCTCCAGATCCTCAAGCAAGTCGACGCCGGTGGGGCTAAAGGTGTAAGCCATCAGGCGGTGCAGGGCGGGCCCGGCCCGGCTTCGATCTACGAGCACTTGGCCGCTTTCTTGCTCGAACATGTCGTAGAAGGGGAGGTTCAAGTATTCCCAGAGCAAGCTGTCAGCGTCGACGTGGAAGAGTGTGTGCGTGGGCTGCCAGTAATCGGGCCAGAAAATGGCACCGTCAGCCTGAAACTCGGGCGTGTCGAAGAGGTACGTCGGGTCGCGTAGCGGGATGTTGTCACAGTCAAGCACAAGCACTTGGTCAAACGAGGAATGGTACACGGCGTATGGTTTGGTTCGGAACTTGGTGGCGCGCGGATCTGTAATGGCTCGAAGTGCCACGTTTTCGGTTTGCACGAGGCGCTGCAAAACATAGTTGCGTCGAGGATCCATTTCCTCAGGCCGATAAAACAGCTCGATGGGCAACGAACAGCCGTACGTGCGCAGCAGCAGGACGATTGCATAGACGCTGGGCACAAGCTTCGGGTAGATTGAGAAAGCTATGCCGCGGGTCGGCGTCGTCGCAGAGGACACGATGGGCGCTGGGTCATGAACGTAGTTTTCGGCGGCGTGCGCGAAATCTGTAAAATGGTTGGCCATAGAGCAAGTGAAGGTAACGTCGCGGCCCGTGCTGTGGCAGCTCGTTGCCATGACGCGGTACGTGGCGCCGCTCGTCCGATTTCGCACTTCGCAGTAGCCAGCGAGGCCTGACGCGATCGGAGAGTCGCACGATTGATCAGATGCTGGCGTGCGTTGGCCTCGCAGCGGGTCACACCCACTCATGGCGCGCCAAGCGACGCATTCGAACTCCCCAGGCTGCCACGGCGCCGGGACACGGTCGAGAGTGAGGTCCGTAGGCTGGTCAACTCCAGCAGCCCGCGGAAGAGAAACGTGAAAGGCACCGCTTGTGTAGGCAGCGATGATGACGAAGGCCAGAAGCAGCGCCACGGAGACGCGGCGACTCGGTGGGCGCTGCGGCCAGCGGATGTAGCGTCGAAGCGTTGGCATTTTTGGCTGTCAGCAAGTCAACCCGACCGCAATAGTGTGAAGAGTTTAAATAGTGTTATGCTACGAGAGTCCAAACTGAACGTCGCACCAAATGGGTCGGTGCGGAAGAGAAGCCTGTCGCTCCATGCCAAGAGCGCTGTCTGGTCGACAGGAAGCAACATCGACAGCCGTGAGGATGGAAGTCCTCGGACTAGCTGCTCACATCACTGGTAGACCCTCCTGGCGCGCCATTTTTCCGGCTGTAGAGAAATGGACTGGCTTCAACATCCGACGGCATTCGGTGGTGTAGCGACGGCCTCTGCCAGCGACGGCCACCAGCCTCCCCGTAGCGATCTGATCTGCCCACGGTGAACGGTGGAGGCAGTGCGAAGGATTGCCGGCGTTGACAAAATGGTAAAAACCACATTTGCGATGCGGTGCATGGTGAGAACCCATGCATGGGGAGGCTCCACCGGTGGATTTCTCAGTGTATACTTTCGTGGACCTTTAAATTATACCTTCTATGCACACGCGCCGATACTGGGTGGCCACGAGCGTCGTGACGCTTCCGTCATGTCCTCAAAATGCGGGCGTGCCGCCCTGAAGCGTTGCGTCGTCTGGAGCTGCAGGCCCAGCGGTCTCGGGACGCGTTGCCACCACGGTGCGACGTCGTCTTGATGCGGCAGTGCCCAACTGGTTCCAGCTGATCCGGATGAGAAAAACACTATACGGATAAGCCCACTTTGCCTCGCCACTTGTCAGCAGCAGCGCCATGGGCGACGACAAGTATCGGTCCATGCGCTGGGCCACTCTGGCATGTATGATGCCCGCATGCGCCTGGTGATCTCATGTTTGCTTGGCCCTAGACCGGTACCACCCGCGGCACCTTTCGGTCCGCGCCTGCATAGGTGGCCTCGTTTTCCTCGTCGTGCTTTTCAACTACAACATCACGTACTCGCGGGCGCTCTTCCACACGGTGCATGGGACAGCGACGCCAGTGTACGGCCAGCCCGTGGCCAAGATCATCCACCAGAGCTGGATCTCGCTCGAGACGATTCCGGCGTCCGTAAAGAAACACAAGACGGTCGAGTCGTGGAAGGCGCGCAACCAGGAGTACGAGTACCGGTTTTGGGGCGACGACGACATCCCGGGGTTCGTTAATCGGCACTTCCCCGAGTACGCGATTCTCTTCCAGCGCTTCCCCGTGCACATCATGCGCTCGGATTTCTTCCGCTATCTCGCCGTGCTGAAGTACGGTGGGGTCTGGAGCGACATCGACACCCTCTGTCTGAAGCCTGTCGACGCCTGGGCCCCACCGAGTCCCCATGGCGTGAGTGCTATGGTCGGTGTCGAACTCGACGCTTCCGACGTGCTACTTGACTGGTGGAGCTTGCGCCTACAGTTCACACAGTGGACGTTTGCGGCTGCCCCCAACCACCCTATGATGCGCCATGTCGTCGAGTTTATCTACCACCGTTTCAAGGACATGGCGGTCATTCCCACGAACGTGCATATCGTCACAGGGCCGACGATCTGGACGGAGGCCATTCTCGACTACCTCAAGCAGACGGCCCGCGTCGATTCGATCCAACCGTTCCGCTTCCTGGCGCGGCCAATGCTGCTGGGTGACATTGCCATCATGCCAGTGACGTCGTTCAATCCAACGAACCCCCCGATGGGCGGACGTGGCATGGACGACCCCGCGTCGCTCTCAGCGCACCTCTTTTTGGGATCCTGGAAAGAGACATAGATTCTACAGCTTTGTAATCGTAGACTAACTAGGCAGCATGTGTAGTAAAGTTGCCCTCAGGACTCAAGTCGCCATCAGCGCCGCTCGTGCCAATGCCTAGAGTACTTTGTGATACGCACCACCCCAGAAAACGAAGGCGCGGACCTGATACGGTGACGAAATACGTGGTGTTGGGCATCAAAGCTGGTAGAGTTGTCCAGTTGGCCACGCCGCGATACACTTGGACGCCATTGAGCATGAGGGCGTAGCCGAATACGCCTTCGAGGGACGGCCATGTGATGTTAGCCGCGCTGTTGGTTATGTTCGCCACCGATGGCGCGGCATCAAGCACGTCAACCGAATACGATGCAGCTACTTCAAACGTCAGCTGCCGTGTCAAGCCATGATGGCGGCAGTACGGAGGACGTCAAGAAACGTAGGCCACCCCCAGGCGGCGTAGCCTTGAATAAAAAGCCCGAGCCCGATTGCCTGGACAAAGTATGCGACGCGTTTTGCGTGGGCAGTCGCAGGCAGCAAGAGAAGTCCGATCTGAACATGGTGCAAATGGAAGATGGTGTCGGAAAACAGCGCGTATACGACGGCTGCGTAAACGACAACGACGGCGTAGCCGCCCGCAAGGCGGACTAGTGCCTGCTGCTTGTAGGCTTCAAGGAGCAGCCAGTACGCAAGGATAAGCGCGACGAGACCCAAAAGAATGAACACCACGTAAGTCCATGCGGCGAGATTCGAATTCTTCACGTAGCCGCCCACACCGATGTTCTATGAGGCACCGTACTCGTGAGCAAGCGACATTGCCCTGCAGGGTACCAGCCACGGGAGGTAGGCAAACTGTGTGAGATGCAACATGATGTGGAAGGGAATGGCCGTAAGCAGCACCCAGTGCACTAGGCGCTCCTATGGTGTCTGTCGGATCTTGGTGGGATGATGGCGGTGTACCTTAAGCGAGTACGAGGCGTAGAACTGGAAAGTGTGCCGCACAACCCAGTGGTACCAGCAGTGCACGGCGACGACTATAACGGCTGCGTCGGTGCAGAGACCAAGGCCCAACGCCCTGTAGTCGAAGCCTGTGGCAGGTTAGTACTGTCGATAGACGTGAGTGGTCGGACTCGAGGGCGAGGCAATCAGCGTGACATATAGGTAGCCCCAAAGGCACTGAAAGTGCGTCAAGAGCAGCGGCGGTGCGGTGGGGAAGTAGGCAAGGCCAGCGGTGGCGACAAAGCCGACAGCGAGAATGTACCATGACAAGTCGGTGCAGTGGGCAATCGAAACGGTGTCGGTGTAGAACTGCATAACCTTGGGAAACCACGAATTAAAGCTCTTGGATGTGACGCCGTTCGCCGTCGTGCCCGCGAAGGACATTCGCGCTCCTACAAGGGAATAAGTGACTGACCGGCGGCCGAGTCGACCGTCATAACGCATAAGACCGCAGCCACCGCTCGATGTGATGGCCCCGGCGTGAATGGCGGCCTTGCAGATGCGCGAGTCACCACTAAGTAGGCAAGTAAGATTAGAAACAGCAGGCGGAGTCACCGGTAGGCTCCAGACCCGATGACGGCCAGCGCCGACGACTGATCTGAAAGCAGCCGCGATAATAGCGTTCTCCCCGATGGATGCTTCGCGTACCTGAGAGACAACCGCTGGGGCAGCGAAAGGCTTGCCAGTCCGTCGAGAATGGCTGACAATCAATTCCATTGAGACCACAAGTTGGACCTTTCCAGTAGCCGAAGTATCGACAGCCCATCATGGCTGGCGTCTGCCCATTTACAGTAGCCGCGTAGAAACTGAAGTAAAAGAGCAGTAAGAGAAGTCCGACCGCCAGGACGAGGTATATGACGAGAGGCAGATACTGCCGCCTGCAGGACAAATCAGAGATTGTGTCGGAAAACGACGGCGCAGGGAGTACCAGCGACGGGCTCCAGGCTTTATCGAGTGGTAGATAGCCTCGGAATCTATCGTTGATGTCGATGGCGCGTCGAGCGGGACGCGGTGCAACCGCTGGACTAGGCTCGGACGGCTTTCGATGTCGACGTTGGCCGACTCCATTGTCAAATTGCCACGCTGCGCTGCACTTTCTATCAATTTTTCATCAATAAAACCTTGTTTAGAAGGAGTTTCCCTTTTTCCCCGATACAGTTTTGGGATATTCCTTAAAACAGTGAGTGCACCTTGTAACCACTTTTTTGCTAGATGTGCGTACTTGATTGACATTCAACGCCGAATATATATTCAGCCTGCACAACACCTGACCCGCCCATTCTTCTACAGGTAGAGTTCCTCGCTAGGTTGCTCTTAAGATACAGGTGAGGCCTGTGGAAGGAGCGAACAGGCATAAAATTTGCCAGTGCTACGTCACATACTCGCGGCATTTTAAGGCCAAATTCTGATTTCTTTATTTCGGCTATTATTTGATTACCGAGTGTGCTTTTTTCAAATTGCGTCGGTTTCCGGGAAATTCCGTAGTTGCAACAGTGAAAACCTCTAACAAGGTAAATGACTCAATATTAATTCATAAAAACAATTCTGAAAATGTAATGAATTAATAGAGGTTTAAAGAATTTTACACTTGGGAAGGTATGTATTTCTAGAGTGAGCGGGCCGATGGACGGGTACCGGAACGTCATGGGCGGGAAGCTCAGCCTCAAGGCCAAGGGCATCCCGACCAAGGCCAAGAAGAGCAAGAAGAAGCGCAAGGACGATGGTGATGAGGTGCATGCGAAGAAGCGAACGTCCAAGAAGGTCGAGGACGACGTCGTGCTCGTGCCTATAACCGGCAAGACGGCCGCGCAGATGAAGCACGAGAAGTTCAAGAGCAAGCGGGTACGAACTTGCTCGCTCGAAGAAACTCACAGTCTTATGACGATGTGTAGGAAGAAGACGAAATCAAGAAGAACGCGAGCAAGACGTACCGCGAGCGGGTCGAGGAGTACTCGCAGTACCTGGGAAACCTCACGGAGCATCACGACGTGCCTCGTGTATCGGCGGCCGGCAACGGTTAAGACGATGGCTCACTCAATGGAACCACGCTTTTTCTTATTAAAGAGATAGCTCGTCAATCAGTGCCAGCGACTTGCTTACAAGTCGGCGCGGGACGAAGCCGGGTCGGGGTTGGCGACGTACGGGATGCACTGCTTGGCCTGCGACCAGTCACGGCCACGCTTGTCACCGCACGTCATGTAAAGCTCGCACGCGTGCGTGGACGAACCGTGGCAGAAGAGCGGGTTGTCCTTGCGGCACTCAATGTCCTGGACGAGGCCACCAAGCACATCGACCCGGGGCACAATGTCGTTCTGAGGCTTGATCGTCACGACGTAGTCGCGAACATCCTCTTCACGAATGTGGAAGCGACCGCGGGTGAAGACGAGACCGGGGCCGGAGAACGAGATCGCGGGCGACTTGGTGGCGGCACCGACCATGGCAGCCATGGCACCGCCAAGTGAGTGGCCCGTGATGATGACATTCTTGCCGGCAGCCTTGAGCGCCTGCACCTTGCGCAACACAGGCATGTACACAGGCTCGGGCGTGAATCGCTCGAGCATGTTCATCGAGAGCAGCTGCACGACAAAGTCGAGCGGCAGCTGGTTCAAGAACGGAATGAACACATTTGCGAACTGCATGATCGTGATGCCGAACCAGTAGTGCATGTCTTCGAGCGCGTCAGCCGCCGATGCCGTGCCGCGGATGGCGATCACGGTCGCGTTCACATCGAAGAAGTCCACCTGGAACCAGCACTGGTGGTCCGTGGCCTTGTCGCTCCAGTCGGTAAAGTTCCAGTTCTTGAGCGCCGTGTTGTCGAAGCGCTGGTGCAGCATGTTCATTTGGAGCGATGTGTTGGAGCCGTAGGCAGCGTCGGCGAGCAAAATGAAGTCGATGATGGTGAGGTCGTTCTTCTTGAGGTCGCAGATCGGGTACCGCGGGATGTCGCCCCAGTGCTTGAGCGGCTGGTACTGCACAACGCCGGCGTGCGGTGGCGACACGTGAAAGTCGCCGCCTGTGACGAAGGTACCGACGACAAAAGCCATCGAGAAGAACACAAATGACACGAGCACGAACGACACGACGAAGTGGCGGAAGGCGTTGCCGAAGATCTGCGGCCAGCGGCGCTGGATCGTGGACGTGCCGAGCACAAGGAAGAAACCCATGATGGGCCACCCGAGGAAGAAAACGCCGAGCGAGAGGTACGCCGAGAGCACGAGGCAGGGCAGCAGCACCAGCAGTCGCTGGTTGAGCGTCAGCCGGCGCCACGGGTTCGTGATGCGCTCCCGCAGTGCGCGTGCGCGGTCCCCAAGCGTCGGCTCTTCGCCCTGGATAGCGTCGGTGGCCGACACAGGCGTCACGGCCGCGTCGATCTCAATGTAGTCGTCGCGCTTCGACTTGCAGCAAGACCAGGCGGGCGACACCCATGACGTAAGACGCGCCACGACATTGCGCAAGCTCAGCATGAAGCGGAAGCCGAGGTCAAGCAGCCAAAAGCTCTTGAAGGTTTCCTCGTGCACGATGGCCTGGACCTTCTTCTCAAGCTCGCGACGGGTGCGGTGGTAGTTGGCAACGAGTTCGCGCATGCGGGCGTTGCGGCTGCTCCAGTAGTGGCACACTACGCATCATGTGGGTTGGATGGCGCGGCCACGAAAACTTACCCATCCAGAGCGCGAGGTAGAAGCCCATCATGTAGAAACCGACGCGGAGGTAGCGGTAGAAGGCATCGCTTGCGCTGAACGAGTCCACTAGAGACAGAGAGAGTTAGCGCCGACGGCAGAGACGACAGCGCACGGAAGGTGGCGATGGCGGCGACGGCTGTGACGATTTCAAAGAGGATGGGGCAGATGAAGTCGACGATCACGAAGGTCGAATAGTCGATCGGGGGGCCGTTGTACTGCGTCGTGCCAAAGACGACGGCCGCGCGGTTAGCGCGGATGACGCTGCGGATGGCGAGCTGCCAGCGGCGGCGCGGCTTCATGACGTGGTGCACGAGCTCCTTCTCGGTCTTTTTGATCGTGTCGTCGACGACGGGCTTGTCTTCGCTATACGGGTCGTACGTGATGTTGCGTGGGACGTCGTCGAGGGGCATCTCCTTGTAGTGGCGGATGTAATGGATCACGACGGCGAGGGACAGACGGAAGTTGGGAAGGCTGCCCTCGCTCGAGTCGAGCGCATCGCGGAATAGCCGCGTGGACTCTTCAAAGAAGTAGGAAAGGAAGATGATGAGGAACGGCAAAGCGCCGAGCATGCCAAGCGAGCGCAGCACGAAGCCAGGCGCCGCCTGAGCCGACGGCAGGAACACAGAGAAGAAAACCTCCATGAGCATCGAGAAGGAAAACATGACGATGACCATGAGCACGAGGAACGACAGGTACGAGAAGCGGAACTGGCAGATGACGCGGTACCAAGCCCACGCATCCTGCTCTGTCGTGAGCAGGCGCATCTCGAGCTTCTTGATGTCCTCCTCCTGGGCGGGCGTCGCCGTCTCGAGGGCCGCCGGGTTCGCCATCGGGCAAATGCAAAAGTAATTTCAGTCAGTTTGCCCTTTTGACACGCAAAGATCGCCAGGTTCAATACAAATTCCAAGTGTCCGTTGCGTATCCGGATCCGGCATGACTGGTGGACTTGGGTCTTACCCTTTTGTCCCATTTTCGCGCATTGTTGAAGTCCGTCTCAGTCCCATGTCCGTGGTGGCCAGCCGCCCAAGGTTTCTGGGTTGATGCGAGGCTAGCGTAAGCTCCTGTGGGCTAGGCTTGGGCCAAGGGCAGTGGAGACCCTTGACGACCGGAAGGAACGATCGACGACTGGCGAAGCGCCATGGGTGATTGTCGCGTGATATGTACGAGCGAGGTGGATGGCCGGGACGCATCCAACGACACCTCAGGGGCGGCCAGAGGCCTCACTGGGGCAAACCCAGCGTAAAACATCCCTCGCAACGTTCTGAGAAGACCGTGGTCGAGAGGCGTGACCCTGCTGCTCGGTTGTGTGCCAGGGTTGGCACCGATGCGTGTTCTTTTTGGGTTCCCGAGCAACTGAGCTCAAGCTTTCGCAAGCAACTGCAGTCCAACTCGCTGGGCTGCGGCGCGATAACAAGCTAAGGTCAACGATGACATGGTCCGGTCATCAATGCGAACCACATGTCGCATTTGACAATTGTTCCCAAATCGACGGAACTCGACTAGCTGCTGCCCCTCATGAGCGGCGGGGACCGCATTCGTTTGGATCCGATCCGCCACTTGCGGTGTGCCGGTATCGGTATGATGGATGGGCTTCTCTAGGGATCATGCCATTCACTCACTTAGTCGCAGCGAATCATTTTTGAGAGTTTTATTCTGTTTAGTCAATTTTTGACCAATTAAAACTCGATATGAATTTGAGGTGCTGACACTCGACAAGGCAATTCGACGCCAAAAGTGCAATTGCACGTGCAGTCTGACGAAATTGCGCGATAACGTGGATACTTTTGTAACCATATTTAACTCGTTTATGATACATAAACCATATATATGGACATAACTAAATCATTGTTTTTTACAAGGCATGCATCCAGTTGGTCATGAGCGCAATGTTGGCTTCGCGCTCGGGTTCGTTGAGGATGCAGTGGAATTGGCCCGTAAGGCTTTCGTACGACTTTTTGGCCGAGGGCACCCGGTCAAAGTACTCTTTTGATAAGCGAGGACTCGTCACGACGTCTTTGTCACCGTGGAGAATGAAAAGAGGCGCCGTCATAGCTGACTCTCGCTCCTTGGCCAGCTCCATGCCACGGGAGATTTCGAACGCTAGCCGCACACGAAGGTTGCCATGACTGTTGAGCTCGTCACTGTCGTAATCCTTGAGAAACTCAGGGTTCCGCGACAGATCTAAGATGCGGTTCCTTAGCGTTGAAATACAAAACACGGCAGACGTACCTTCAAGGATCACAGCAGGCACGAGCTTCCACTTGGGCACGAGCAAGTTGATAAGCGGTGCCACAGACTTTTGGACCTTAAGTACTCCGTGCATCTCAACACCCATCGCTGGCGCGAGTAGTAGCACGCCATCCCAAGTGTGCACATTCATAGACGCCACGTTGGCGGCGAGAAGACCTCCGAACGAGATGCCACCGACGATGAACTTGACTGGCCTAATATTGGTGAGCGCCAAGCGAATGACATCCCGCCTACTTGTCTTGGAAGCGATCGCGAATTAGCCCCGCGAACTGGTTAATGTCTTCGAGGAAAGACTCGAAGCGGTCAACATCAAACCGCTCACCACCGCTCTTGCCATGACCTTGGTGGTCCATGGCGAAGACGGCCATGGGCTGGGTGGCCATGAAGCTGAAGAACTCATGGAACCGGCTGCAGTGCTCGCCGACACCATGGAGGAAAAGAAAGACCGTGCTGAAGTCGCCATGCGGGATGTACTCGCGCGTGTAGATGTTCAGGTTGCGAGCGCTCGTGAAGCTGGACTCGGTGAATGTGAAGTTCATGGCGAATTGCGTTATGAACAAAGTCCGTCAAAGATCACCTTGCACTTTCCCATTCGTAATCGACCTCCACCGTGCAATTAATACCGTCATCCACGTTTTCATTTAAAATATCGAAGGCGCATAGAAACCTTAGGTTTATGGGAGGGGATTAAACGTTTGTGGTATTTAAATATAAATGGAATGCATATATACGTTGACCAATCAACGCACGGGGTGCCCGATCTGGTCTCTGGCCACTTGAACGTAATGCGTCTTTTGTTGGGTTAAAATGGGTTTTATAAGTGTATAAACCGGTTTCGGCGGACGGTTGGTGCGCTGGATGGTGGGTCAGTCACGGATGCCAAAGGACACGCACGACCTACAAACAGCGACCAAGTGACGCATGTGCGGGACACCGCTCTGGATCCTATCGGCAAAGTTAGGCTCAATGCGTCTCAGGCCCCGATTGCTGATGGAGCACAAGTTCACACTTTTGGGCGGGCATTCTTACAAAACCAAAGTTGGGTTCACGCAACGAACATCTTTCCAAAATCATGAGCAAATGTTTTTGATTTCGCATGGCAACCTAGCGTCAACTTGAACGAAGAATAACTTTTCGTGATTTCCTGCTAAAACTGAAAAAAACTTTATACGTTAAACGTCGTTTTTCGAAGTGTCCGCCCTAAGCTAATCCCGTTCACTGACCGGTCATGGTGGTGGTGCTGGTGACGGAGTAGCGGAGAATCGACTCGAGAGATCTCACCAAGCCAATGGATGCGCTGCCCTTGGAATCTCGTCATGGATCTTGAGCAATTGCGTCATGATGGTTTATCTTGCGCGCCTTCGAGTCAACAATGCTGTTTCCAACGTGGACAGGCATCAGACCAGCTAAGGAATCACGTTAGCTTTAGGCCCGCGGCGATTGCTTTTGCACATACAGTGTATTATACGAGTAGATGCAAGCCGATAGAGAGCTGTCTAGTCACTGTATCTCAACAACGTACAGCAACACATTTGCCTTCCGGTCGCTGGTAGTTTCGGGCGAGATTCGCACACACAGCTACATACTACGAATACGTACAGTAGTTGTATACGGTAGAGCTCATGCTTGGCGAAAGTCCACACTGCGAATGGTGGGACCCTCAGGCGGAAAGATGGCGTTGTGGTATCAATTAACGTATTAATACCTCAACGCGTAAAAGTATCCTAAATCTTAATCACGAACTCGTCGTTGCGAGCTTTGCCGCGTGCGCTCACTGCAATCTGTCGAAATGCAAAAGCGCCTCCTATGTAATAAGGCATGTGCGAATGCGAACGCGATGACCGTAGGTGCTCAGCCATCCGCCTTAGATGATGGTGTATTCCTGTGGTCTTTGACCTCCAAGATCTTGCATGTCAATGTTGGTGGGGGTTTTGGCCAATCATACACCGCCGGTGGCTGAATATGCACCAATAGCATTGCGTTTCGAAAATAAAATAAAACTACCTCTGCGTTATATTCTCCATACGTTGATCAAGTATAACTGCCGGGAGGAACGGTATCAAGGAATTGAATTGAATTGCGACTCTCCGAATTCATTTTGGCTTCCGATCCCCATGCAGCTCCTTGGCCTCCTGGCGGTCGCCGTCGCTGCCGTGCAGGCCGCTCTCGCGCCCGCGCCCTTTGGGACTATTCTCGGTGTGACTGACGGCGGAGTCGACGTCTACTCTTGCCAGCTGCCTGATGGCACTGAAGCGCTCGATATGGACCCGAATTACGTTGACGGTGTATACACGGGTGTGCGCTGGCAATGTGTTGAGCTCGCCCGCCGGTATCTGTACGTGAACTTCGGAGTCGTCTTCGGCTCTGTGGACTATGCGTTCGAGATCTTCGACCTATCGACGTTTGAGCGCGTCGCAACGAAGACACCCGTGGCCATCGCCAAGATCAAGAACGGCGCATCCACGCCTCCGGCCCACGGCGCGCTGCTCATTTGGAGCCCGTATGGCGAGATGGCGGAAACGGGTCATGTTGCTGTCGTTGTTAACGTCACTGACACGCATGTTGACGTCGTGGAGCAGAACGTTGAGGATACCGTGTGGCCCAAGGGCCAGGGCTACTCGCGCCGTCTCAAGGCCCACCGCAACGCCACGTCTTTCTTCATCGAGAAGTGGTACAAAGAAGAGGAAATCATTGGCTGGGTTGCTATTGACTCGTCTGCGACTGCTGCTCTTGATGCGGCGCCGGTGGCTGGCAGCAGCGGCGTATGGCTTGTCGCTGGCTTTGTCATTGTTGTCGGTGCCACCGGTGTCGTAGTAAACCGCTTCCGCTCGGCCCGCAAAAGTCGATATGACCAGTACGACGCAGTTAAGTAGGTTGTACCTCACGACAATTCCGGCTCAAAAGCGTTTATTACATTAGACGCAAGTAACCTGCTTCAATATACATGGAACATTGACATTGCCTACAAGTCGCAGTCGCGGATGTACCGGTTGCCTTCGCTTTCCTTGATTTCCGCCCTGTGAAGACTTGAGTACAAGCACATGGGTATGAACGTACCGATAGCGGCCCATGGTCATGACGGCCCTGCCGTTGCGCTCAGACTTTTGTGGCACGTAGTATGCCGAGTAGGCAGGCTTCGTATCTTCAGGCTCTTCGTCCTCGTAGGCTGGCGTCCAGTTGTTGTCGACCTTTCCAAAGCGCTGGTTGAGGCCCAGCGCGATCTTTTCGTCGATGACTTGAATGCACAGATCGCACACGCGGGCAGGCTCGTTCGCCACCGGTGTCAGATCCTGGAACACAGAGTGAGTTGCCCATATCGCAAAAAATCTGCCCGACCCGATGGATGTTGGCAGACCGATTGTTAGAACAAGTGTCGCAAACGACTGCACCACACCGTCGGCAGTGATGCTTCCGATTCCAAAAGCTGAACTCGTCCTTGCACACCATGCACTCGGCCACAGACACGTCAGCAACCCAGTCGCCATCCTTCTATCCACAGTGTTGTTAGCGCTAGTGGATGGAAGCCTAAAGCGGTACCATGTGCCGGTGCCAGGAGCTGTCGAGTGGATCCTTACTCTTGGTGCGGAGAAGCGGCGGCGCGTCTTTCGTCATGGGCTCTGTCAGCCTCGGAGGAAGCTGCTCTGGCAGGATCTTGGTCCCCGAAAAATGTCGAAAAAACGGGTTCTTCCAAAACCTCTCATTATTTTTCGATTCATGTTTAAGGATTTACAGAGGTAATAAATATTTACAGGATGTCGCTACAAGTTATGACTCCTGGCAACGATGAAATGGTTTGGAGGCAGGGTGAGAGCATGGCTCCAGGCCCTGTGTCCATCGTCAAAGGGGCTCTAGTTTCTGGCGAAGACATCCAAATTCACTTTATTTTGGGTTTACCATGGCACACCCCCAATCATACAACCTTCAGCGCTGCGAAGACAAGTTGTTTGCTTGAATTTTGTCGTATAACTAGCCATATGCTTTCTGAACATCTTTATATAGCGATAGCAGTTTTTGTGAGGCCGAACAATGACGCGGTGGCGGCCGACGGACAGACCACCGTCAATCTTGGACATGCCACCATACGAGGAAGAAATTGACGGTGAGGACTACGCACCTTCAACGCCCGAGCCACGGATATTGACGTATGACGAAGAGCGAGCCCTGCGAGCGCCCCCCCGTCCTCGGTAAGCGCAGCGACGGCATTATTCTTGTGCACCAACGGCATGATGCAGACGAGATATCAAGGCTGCCCCCAGCCAGCCTCTAACACCGAGACCCCTGGAAGCTGAAGCACTTGCTTCGGCAAACGACGCGAGCAGTGAGCACGTTGCGCTCACGTCCCATTCCGAAAGTGCGAGCTCGATTGCTGTTAAGCAGCCAAGCTCCCCTCGGTAAGCTCTAGTCTCCAACCGCCTGTACGAAATAGCCCCTAGAGGTACATCACTCGAGAGGGCACCGGATGAGACTCCCAAGCGACCAGCTCGTCCACCACGCCCACAGCTTCCGTGCGTGCAGCAACTTCCTCAGCGCCAAGCTCACGTTAAGTGATAGCACGACGACAGAGCAATCCGTCCCTGTCGTCGTTGTCAAGATGCCGCCCGAGCCGACCAAGATGACCTCCGACAGCAGAGGCGGCCATGACACATCCGAGGCGCCGATAGAGCCTCTCCTTGCAGCTCGCACGGAAAATCCAATGGTGTTTCCTTCAGAAGTGACAACCAATTTGACTCTGACCGATGCTGCACCACCGGAGCCGATTGTAACTCCTTCTTCATTGAGGGCTCCGCTCGATGCTGGGATTGATGCGAGCACTCCGCTGCCAGACGCATCGACGCCGAGTGCACCAGCCCGACCTTCGTCGATACTACTTGAAAGGTCGGAAGTGGAGACAAGCATCCTCTTGAAGATTCGCGAAATTGCACCAGAAGAAGAGCCTCCACCAGTGCTCGTTGACGAGATCTCCGTTGTGCGGTGTAACAAGGCTCAGCCCAAGTTAGAACCTATGCTACTTGCGTCCACCACTTCACCGCAGGCATCTGCCGTCGATCATTTATCAATACATCTCGCCTGTGCAAACGACAAGCCTCCGTAGGGCCGACGCACTAGCCATGGCTGTCACGGTCTTGTAGATTGACTTCTGCGCCTCTTCAGGCCCCAGAGTCCCCTCGACGACACATCGTGAAAAAAGTTGCTGTACACAAATATCCACCCACTGAGTTAAACGACAACGACACTTTCTCCCCGGAGCTTTTGTGCACTAAGTCAAGTGCTATCACCGAACTAACGTTAACTTAGAAGCGCATACCCAACGCCACCGACGCAAGCGAAAGGAACAGCAAAGCCGTACTTCCAACATCCAAAAGGCGTCCCTCATCCATTGATAGAATCGAACGAGAACTCTTGGGCAGCTCGCTGCTCGTTGCACCGGTGACGATCTTTGATGTCAATGACGAGCCCCCCTGCCAGCTCATGGACGATCTGGAGCACTACGATATGGAAATCGACCGCATTGCCAAGGAAATTGAAGAACTCACGCAGTTGCAGCAGCAAAAGCGCCGGAAACCGGCGCCCACGATATGCGTCGATAGCTACACGGCGCTGTACCACACTACCAAACACGAAACGATCCACCCTCCCCGTGCCCCCCAGTCCACTAGCGCTCCACCCGAACCGCCGCTGGAACCCCCCACACCTGTCAACACCCTCCATGGAAGCCCAAGAAAGCCCCAGCAAGGTTTCCCCCTTCGTAAGAGCCCTCGCAAACTCGACCCGTTGGCGGCAAGTCCTCGAAAACTCGACCCCACAATGAAATGCCCGCAGCAGCCGAAAGACGAAGCCCCAAGCTATGCCAAACCAACGCAGTCGCGTGTGTCGAAACTTGACACTTCCGTCGAGAGTCCTCGGCTCCGCAAGCCCAACGTACGAGTGGAGGAACAATCCTAAAACGTCTCACTGGCACCCATAGAAACCAGGGATCCAAAGCCCGCGCAAGCTCCATGGAGCGATGAAGGCAGCGGAGAAGGAGGAAGAGGTGCGAGGCGAAATACCCACGACGTTACCACCACTCGGAGCGAAGAATCCACTCGGCGTACCTGCGCACATATTGGAAGAAGGCGGCGTATACCCGTGGAGTAAACTCATGCAGCAAGTGATCGTGCCGCAGGGCACTGAGTCGCCCGTCGTCTATGTGCCTATATTTAACCCCGCGTACATCGCCAAAGTGAAAAACACCGAGCCCCCCGCACAGGCCCCTACTCGTAGACGGAAGCTCGCGGCTCCGCCAGCGCCGTCCGGGCGACTAAAGTCATTTCCAACGAGGTAGCGCCTTGTAACCATCGTGAGCAAGCAGCCTCCTTCTCGCGATTGGTGGTTTTCCTGTGCATGATTCATCCAAGGTGTATTATTCTATCGCAGGAATCGTCGCGAGCACTTGCAGCAGCTGATCGGCAACGGCGCGGGCCTCGTCGCCAGATTCGTTGGCGCTCCAGGCCACCCATATGGGACGGCCTTGGATGATTGTATCGTAGAGCTCTGGTACGGACGTCGCAGTCTCGTTTGCCCACGCTAAGAGGTTGGCGAGGCACATGGCTGCACCGACGTCGCTTCCATCTTTAGCTGCGCGAAGCACAGCCTCCAGAAGGGTAGAGCGGCAACTTAACAGTGGTGCCCATTCCGGGATCAGCGACAGATTGCACAGAATCGTGAGCGCCGTTTTGTCAGGCGCGGCTTCCCAGAGCCCCAGCCACTCTGTTGCGCACGCGAGGCTTCCAGTCATCGCAACCGGGTCCACGCTTAGCCCCGCGACGACGCGGTGGCTCACAGAAGCCAGTGCACCAGCCGACGCTTGCTGCAGTAGGTAGGTGCACCAAACCGCCGAGGTGCCAATGCCAACTGCGGCGCAAGCGTGCTGGACCAGGTGGCTTGCAACTTTGAGCACCATCTCGTCGGGTCGGGGGGCTAAGGACAACATGGCGTCGCAAATACCGGCGTCGACGAGGGCGACCGCACTTGCGGTGTCGTCGGCAACGTGGAGAAAGATACGCAAAGTGCACCACGCGAGTTGGGGTCGGCGCAGCATGAGCGCGACGAGGTTGGTGTAGTGGGGACTGAGGGCCGGTCTCGAGAGCGGGCACGGCGCCAGATTTGCCACCGTCTCGAGGCGTGGCAGCAGCGTTTCGTCCGGTACGCTTGCATCCAACGACGCCATCCAGGTCAAGAGGCGGTCGAGCACGGGCGACCCGAGCAGCGTCGGCGCGGCGCTTTCAAGAGCGCTCAAGTTGCAGAGCAACACCATGGCATTGCGAGGCCAGTCGTCGCCAGACACCGTCGTGGCTGTCATGAGAAACTGTAGCACGGCCGGGAGCGCCAAAAGCGCATCCGCCGCCGTGGGAAGCAAGTCGAGTAGCAAGACACCCATGGCGCACGCATCGTCTTGCAGGCTGACGCTGGGCGCTTCGAGGGCATGGACAAGGTACGGCCACGGAAACGAAGCCACCGTAAGCGCCGTGTCTTGCGGGAGCGATGAAAGCTGGTCGACGACCGCGGCTACGGTGTCGGCCTCGAGTTCGAGGTTGCCTGTTTCGATGGCTTCTTGCCACGCTGGGAGGTGCTGTGTGAGCTCCGAGTCCTCGTTGGTCCGCGGTGACGAAGGCGGTAGGGTATCTTGAGAGCTGCGGTGCGAGTGCATTGGTGGCATCCCCAGCTTCCCCAGAAGGGCTTCGATGCGTTGAAGAAGGTTCTGACATCCGTGGGTGAAGGACGTCGCGTCGTCGCCAGCAAGATCGATGTATAGCTGGTTTCCGAGCACGAGCTTCAACTGGCCGGACCAATGCGCTGGCGAAAGCATGCACGGTTCCATGACGACGGGCACCATCCACTGGGGTGTTTGTGTGGCGTTGGCCATGCCAAACTCGAGTTGGCAGTTGTCGTTGGCATTGTCGCCATTGACCTTGTTCTGGTAGCTTTGGGTGACGAAGACAATCACGATTTGGCTCTCTTCGATGCCATTTGCCATTGCTTTGAGTATGTTGCCCGCCATTTGATCCTCGTCAAACCACGTCCGAAGCTTCCTGTGCCATGGTTAGTTCTTTCTTCTCGCATGTGCACGCACCGAGCACGTAGAAAGGCATTAATTTTGCTCACACGGGCGTGGTTGTCGCGGTGAAGTTCGTCGTGGCCCCAGTTATGTGAGAGGAATACATCAAATGCCTTGGGCTTGCGGGGACTCTGATTGAGCTTCTCGTCGAGGCGCTGCGCCATGCTTAGCGTCCGCTTGAGTAACGACGGCCTGTGGGTGTCGTACAAAGAACGCAACTTCGTCATGTGGATTGGGTTGGTGATGCCAAGAGTGTCTAAGAGCGCTGGTAGTTGTTCCGGCGGCAAGTGCGCGAGCACGTCGCCGTCGAGACCATTGGCGACTATGCCTGTCTCGTACGGCGCATACGCTGAGCCAAGCCGCACGACTTCAGCCGCGACATCCTGCGCCGAAAGCGCCAAAAGTTGTTGCGCCGAGGCCCCCGCACCCATGCTGATGGCTGGCTAAATCGGTTACTTGCACCCCCTTTCGGTCTGCCGTTTCTCTATCGCTTCGCAGCACGTGCCGACAACATATCACGCACGACATCCAACGATGAATGACTATTTAAATACTGATTAGTCATGTGTAACTTGGTATTGTAGTAACCTTCCGTGACAACAAGCGGAGGTCAATGACGTCATTGTCGTCTTTGCCGGTTGCTCGCACAATCTCAAACGATTGTACCGAACGTCAACGTGTATTTGCCGCACAAATCGATTCAACTCTCAGCGGAGCCCCATGCTCTTATACAAAGATGCTTTTCGGGACATTAGGAACGACGCTTGAAGGATGCAGCGATGGAGGAAGAAGGACATATAGAAAATTTACTATAAGAGCTGAATGTGATAAAGTCGTACATTGTTATCATCTACAATTGCAACTATTTGGGCTCATTTTAGTCCTAATTCGGATGGAAAAATTACGGTGGCATCTTGTGTATCAACGGCGGTGGCGTTGGAGGTGGCAAAATCTTCTGTTAGTTTCCACCAATCGGCGTCGAGGAAATCTTTGATGTTGCCAATTCCACCAATCAAATGCAGGTGGATGCCGTTAGCTGGCCAATGAGATCGCGCATCCGTTGGCGTGGCGCCAACTCATTGCTGGCACATTTGGGTTGGTGGTGCAATGGTCACGTCGTCGTACTTTTCTACCGTGTTTGGCACCAAATCGAAACACATTTTGGCGAAGCGTTCACCAAAGACAACCCTTCTGTCGTCCACTGAGCAAGAGAATGACTGCAGCCGCGATGAGCTTGAAGAAGCTACACTTCGAGAAGAACTGGCGGATTTCGCCCAGCAATCCCGCTTGACGTCCCTTCAAATCCCGCTCGCCCCTGAGCAGCAGCCCGTGGTGGAGACCATCATTCGATCTTTCGATAACCTTCGGTTCATAATGAAAACCGAAGCGGTCATTGTCGTCAAATCCGACGCACCAAGTGACGAGACCGATGTCTTTGTCAACGTGCCACAGCTCGCCACCAAGGGTTACGATGCCTTTGTAAACTACCTTCGCCATGACCGCCTGGACTCGATGGGTATACTCGACGCATTGCTCGACGCTTGACGTTGCTAGGCGGCCACCGGGTTCGGATGCTTTGGGATGTCGCTGAAGTGCAGTCGGATACCCATCATGCGTTCAACGCCGTAAGTGAAGGTGATGGCGGCGTCTATTCTGTGTCGTCGTCGACAGGCGTCAAAGTCGCACTATTTAAGCCAACGGATGAAGAGGCGTTCGTGCGCGAGGGCATTCAAGCCGGCGAAGGCGCCATCCGTGAGGAAGCTGCGTACGCTAGGGCTTTCTCGCAAGCCTCTAACGAGCTGTAGGTACGTGCTCGACGCGGCAATGGGGGGCTTCAGCGGCGTACCACCCACCGCTGTGGCGCAACTACATGTGGCCAACTGCAAACCGAAAGTGTCGGTGAAGCATCCTGCAAAGAACAACAAGAGTTGGTTCAAGCTCGGCGCCGTGCAAAGGTTCCTGCAGTCGACAGCGGGTAGTATGGAAGGCTATGGTATGCCGCACTCGCTTGAAAAAGCTGTCAAGCTGGCGACCGTTGACCAAGGTACGTTACCTTGTGCAATTTGCTGGGCCTGAAGTAGTTGTGTACAGTCCACCGCATCGGAGTGTTGGATATCCGCACCTTCAACACGGACCGACACGCAGGAAACATCTTACTTGTTGGGGACGTCGCTCCGTATACCCTCGTGCCAATTGACCATGGTTGTATTCTTCCGAGTTGGTCTGTCGTTCATTACGCACGATGGGCCTCACCACGTCGGGCAGGGATCGCCTGAGCGAGGCACGCTTTGACTGGCTTGGATACCCTCAGGCCAACGTGCCATTCAGCAGAACCACACGCGAGCATATCGCAAAGCTCGACGTGTCCGAGGATGCCCACAGACTCCGC
This sequence comes from Achlya hypogyna, assembly GCA_002081595.1. Taxonomy (NCBI): domain Eukaryota; phylum Oomycota; class Saprolegniomycetes; order Saprolegniales; family Achlyaceae; genus Achlya; species Achlya hypogyna. The sequence continues at coordinate 30,283 of JNBR01000635.1, forward strand.
CGACTCGGTATTGTCCTGGCGATCCAGGTGGAATAACCCAAGGTTAGGTATTGGCGAAGAGTGCATTGCAACTCTTCGCATCTGCACGCTCGTGCTACAAGAAGCCACGCTCGCAGGTATGCATCCCACAGTGTGCGACTCTCGTTATACCAAACCAGGCCATACGCTGAGCTGGATTGGAGCATTTTTGCAACGCGATGGCTGCTTCGAAGACCCATCGCAGCTCGAAAATGCCGTCGCGAAGGCTTGCTCAGCGTGCGGTATCCCATATTCATGGACGACCAATGCTCATGGCGAAGCTAAATTCGAGGTGATTCTCATGCGCGCCGCTTGGAAACTGATCCATGGTCGTGTTGCAGGTGCCGCAGGGGATTCTCAGTCGTCGCCCACCGGGGGCATTTTACGCGTGCCTACGCTTGGTGCTCCATCAATATTTCCACTGAAGCGAGGTAGTTCATCAATTAAAGATATAAAAGTAAAAGGTGCCAAGATTGGATGGTGGTGTTCAAGGCGTTTTCAACTAGATGGTCAGGACGTCCTTCGCGACCTTAACAGGCTTGCGTGCGTCTTTGGTTTTTAGGAACGACTGGAACTCCTGGGCAACGTTGTGATTTCGAGTCCTTAACTGGAGCGGTACCTTGTCCTTAATTGAATACTTCTTCGCGAGGATGTCGTCGTTTCGCTCGGCACCCTTGTGGTCTGCAATTTGACTCACTTTGTTGTAACTAAACACTGTGATCGAGTCCTTGTAAACCATTAGCGCCACGACTCCAGCAGTACTCGTGACCTACCCGCGTTGGCGCCTTGGCGCCCGCCTGCTCGGTGGGCAGCTCTGTCGATGTCGCCACGGTACGCTGGTTCTGCAGGCTCTGCAAATGATATGCTTTCTGCGACAGCGCGTGCATTGTCTTGATCAGGTCCTAGGCAGCGTTGCGGCCGTCGCGAGCTCAGCGAGCACCGACCTCCTTCGGCTCGGCCAGCGACAACATGCGCTTCTGAAGTGCACGAGCTTTGTCGAAGTAATCGTCGGCACGTGCAGCGATGTCCGCTGTCGCAAGTGCGCGCCAGAAGAACGGAGTCTTGTCGGGCCCCACGCTGCGATCAGTGAAAGCCTACAGTCCCGTCTATGCATGCCCCATCGAGGCTGAACTAACCTGGGAAAAGAGCGTCCACACTACAAGGCTGGTCGTCGGAGGATCGTCGTCTTCTTGGTTAATTTCGGCCGCCGTCATTGTGCGTGTGACGTACGGCAGAAATACCGCCATGTCGCTCTCCTCGTGTAGCGCTGTGTCTCCAAACACGAGTTGCTGGCCGTAGTCAAGCATCTCGCCGACGATATGCGGGAGCAGTGTGGCAAATATCCCTCTACAATCGCCGTCACGCTGCAACACTCGGGAACACGCCACCCGCGCTTGTGAGGATCGGCGGCACGAAAGAGCTTGCGGAGGTGGTAGAGATCCCACTCGTCCATACTGGTGTTGCTCTCCGCAGTGGCCCCGCCGTGGCTGCTAGCAAGGCTGGTGCTGCTGAAGGATGCGTCCGTCACTAGAAACTGCTTTTTGCGTTCGGCTTCCTCGCGAGCCTATTCAATTGTCGTGTGGAGAGCAAGAAATGACGACACCCAAACCTTTTGACGCCGTTCGATGCCAGCGACTTCTTTCATGAGCATCTTGACGGTGCCTGACCACTCGCGCGGCTCGGGCTCTTTGCTCAGTTGGTTGGCTGCCCTCGATGCGTGCGACGGCCGTCGGAGGTTGAGTCTACCAAGGTGATTCGAAGAGGATGAGTGGTTAAACAGTACTTCTTAGCCGCGATACGCTCTTCGGAGGTGATGACGTGGCGGTCAAACACTTCGAGCGACGGAATTGCTGCGATCACATGGAGCCGGTAGTTTTCTTCCTCTGCGAGGGGATTTCCAAAGAGGTCTATGACATGGCGTTGGGATCATGGTGGGTGCTTCATGGGATCTACCAAGGTCGTGCAGATGCAACAGTTTGGAGAGCGTCCGTAGAGTAGCATGGAGGTCTTGCAACCGGTTGTTGAAGAGTCGGAGTTCGCGCAGAAAAGTGAAGTGGAGCAAGGAGCCCTCCACCGTGCTACCACGGAGCATCACTGCCAAGCACGTCTCCATTCACGTACGCTATGCGGTTGTTTTGCGCGTATAAGTACTTGATACGAAAGCACGTGTCGAGGCCCGTGAGCTTTTCAATCTACAGCAAGGTCAAGAGACTGGCGATGACGGCCCAACTACGTTGTTGTCGTTGACCCAGAGCACCTCAAGGCTTACGAATGGCTCAAAGTTGCCGAGCACGTCGATACCACGGTGTGCCATCACGAGCTCTGTGCAGTTCTTGACGTACTTTTCATTGCAGACAGCAAGCTCCTTGTGCGGCTCGGACACACGCATCGAGGCGTCGTCACGAGGATCGTATTTTTAGTTCACCCGAATGAGCGAGCAACCCCCAACGGCACGTCTTCCGCAATCTATGATCGCAAGGCTAGCCTACAAAGCAGGAAGTTGTGAAGTGAATGCTGAGCGCACTCTTAACACGAGCGTGTTTCCAGGTACCGCACCCCCACACCGAAGTCATGAAAAATCAAAGTCTTTGGCTGATAACTACACAAATGATGCTGGCTCACGACCCGGTCAGCGCTGCAATCTCTGCCTTGGACTGGATGAGCGACTGACGCTGCGCGTTCAGTGCTTCGCGTGCCTCGACGTCGATAACACTGTCAAAGAGGACGCGCTCAAGAAGCTCGTCCGTGGCATCGTCCCCCACCAAGCGGATTTGCAGCGACGCAACGAGTGGCTGCAGCAAGCGCATCTCAAGCAGCATTGGAACCGCATCCGTGAATCGTTTCTTGGCGACTTGCATGTAGGCTGAGATAGCAATGTGCAATTCTTTGGCCTGCTGTTCCTCGTTGCTGGCCTTTCCGATGCCACAGTGCGACTTGAGTAGAGCCTTCACGGCGCCCATGGACACATTGGCGTTGTCGTTGTTTCCTAGGAACGTGGGACTCTTGAATGGTCATGTTCATCTACCTGAAAGGGTGTCCAGGCTTTGCAAAAGCGGCTCCGTGCGCAGCTTCATGAAGACGTCGTACAAGTAGTGGTTGAGCGTGAATGGACGTGTCTCGAGTGCGAGGTTTTCGTCGAGTACGTGTTGAGTTAAAATGACAACCTCTTTCAAAAGTGTGTCGACGATGGATTGCACGTGACGCTGCAGCGGTGGGTTTGCGTGGACCGATGCAATGGCGCGCTTCGTGGTGCCTTGCACAAGGCGTTCGTAGTCTTCGAGTAGTTTTTGCATCGGCGCTCGCCACTTGCTTACGTAGCGGACACGCACGATGTTGGCGAATGTACTGTATGAAACGAAAAGTGGGAGTTCGTCGCCCCGGTTCTTGAGCATGAGCGCTTGGAGGTCGGTTACGTCCAGCTCGTCAAGGTATCGCCATTCACCCATCGACGTCCAATGGCGACTTGTCGTGCAAATTTGGGCATGACAATTAACATGCGTCACCTTCTCGACCTTCCACTTGTCGTCGCCCAGGTGGCACTCGACGTAGTCGTCCACTTTCGGTGCTCGTTTTGTCTCTGCCGTCTTTCCAAGGACCTCTGAAACAGCATCGATGCGTATTTGAAAGGCCGAGTCGCACTCTCGTAGCTGGGCCCGCAACCGGTTGTCGTCTTTGTCGTTG